>JASDQU010014219.1:29574-78396 GCA_032191745.1 Picea mariana | reverse complement strand
ACTCCTACCAGCTCTTTGGCCTAAACAATGAAGAAAGTACATATATATATACATGTATTATTCTGGAAGGAAAAAATATAGAATCATAACTTTACTCGAACCATTATATCCAATCTAAATAATCTCTATTGCAGATTTAAACCACATTGGTAATAATTATAAGGAATGCCGAAATGAGATAAAATGATTTAGTATTATAGATCTAGCATAAGTCGATCCAACATCTAGCGTTTGAAAATAGGGTCTGTCTTCAAGGAAATAACCTTGGTATTTAAAATTTTATTGCATAACGAGACCTGAGCAGTAAATCGGTTATCAAATATTTCATTTACTCTAACGAACAGGACAATCCTGTAGAAGAAATTTCTGCAAAATTTATACTATAGCCACTGGGACCAAATTCCCAGTTACCTTTAGGAAATTTTTTTCCCATTCTTCCAAACCCAATAAGAGTCTGAGGGAATCGAATTTGAATGACCCCTTTTAAATTTGGCAACTGTAATGCTTCGTAAGCATAAGGGTTCAGAGACATTTATTCAGGCCTTTTACCGATAAAATAACTTAGACTATTGATTAATGGCATAAACTGTAGAGAATAAAACGGTGTGAAAAAATAGAGGTCAATCGGGTTTTCGATGATTACAAATGCCGAACACAAAAATGAAACAAGAAGTGCCGAATCGTGAAATGCGAAATGACTGTGGGCCAGCATTTCGAGATTTCGGGGTTCAGGTTTTCGAGGTTTACGAACCCCTGATGCACAAACAAAATGAAATGAGAAGTGTTGAAATGCGAAATGAGAAAGGACTGTGGGCCTAGTACTTCAGGTTTTCAGGGTTCAGGATTTCGGGGTTTCGCGATTCGGGATTTCGCGACTCCAATGACAACAATTCTGGGTCCTTCGAACTCCCGCGTCTCGAAATTCCGAAAAGGGCTTAATGGGTTTTGGATCTTCCTTTAGCCTCCATTCATGCGACTACGCCCTATGACCCGGGGCTAATTCCTCTGAGTGCGTCGTGATTTCGGGATTTGTGAAGTTGCAATGCAACTCCAACCTCTCCTCCTTCTAATCCCTGAAGTCTAAAACTTCCCCTCTGTTTTCCCCGAAATAACGAAAATTTGAGCACGAGATCAATGGTTCCTATTGTTTCTCATCCAACGGTCCATAGGATTTCGGTACTTCCCCACGAAGAAATTTTCACCATTCGTTCTTCTCTAGGATCTCTGTCCAAAATGACTTGGCGTTCTGTCACCTGAACTTGACCTCTGCGAGACGATTCAATCTCCACCTCCCTTGGAATACTTCAAAGGTGCTATCCCTTCTGAGCTTTATCTCTCTGAACATCAAAGGTTCCTTTGACCTAAGTCTCGATATTGCCTATATACATAGAAGTATGTTGGAATAGTTTGAGAGTTAAGGGAAGTGATGGAATTAGGGAAAGAGTTTACCCACATAAGCTTTTCTGTTCGAAGTAAACTAGACTGGTGTAAAAATGACATTATGGACATAAATGAATCTTACCTTAAACGAAATTGAATTATGTCATAGATTTTTTTTTTTTTTTTTATGGTGAATTTGAGGTTCATTACATATGGTATCAGAGCAAAAGTTACAACACTAGGCCTGAATAGGGCCACATTAATTGCTTAGTACATATTCCGATTTATGAAAAATCTAATAAATCTTGTGGTTACAAACATAAAGCCTTTCTGTTTTGTGTTGATTATGGTAGCTCAAGAAGGTGCATAAATTAGGATGGAAGGGAATCCACAGCAAGGACTTCCTGGAGATCCAAGACAAAACAGTGATGGAAGCTCACCCATAGAGGTGTTGGAAACAATGAGGAATCTTATTGTTGAACTATAGGTTTTCAAGGCCGACAATGAAAAATTAAAGAAGGCACAACAGGAACAACAATAGATAAATGAAGTCCTGTTGCGTAGTATAGTAACCAAGAAAATCCCAAAAGATGATAACCATGAGGAGGAGGTCAACAAAAGGGCCTCCAATAATTCTGGTGTGGAAATAGAAAAAGAAGACAGTTCATCTGAAGGGATACCTTCCGCTGAAGACAAAACCATACCAGGCAGAAAAAGAAAACAAACAGACCACCTTGAAGGAGAATTTAAAAAGATTAAACCAGCTACCTTTGATGGAGAATCCAGGACAGGGGAAGAAGCTGAGTCATGGTTGTTGAACATTAAAAAATACTTCCAGATCTATAACTATTCCAGCAACATGAAGGTCAGAATGGCCATCTACAATCTGAAGGGGAAGGCCAACATTTGGTGGCAGGACCTGAAATTGGCCAAGGGCCTAAAGGAGAAATAGTTGGAATGGTTTGACTTTAAGAAGTATTTCAAGAAACAATACCTTTCTGAAAGCTATTATGAAAGGAAGATGAAATAATTTTACAAGTTACGACTCAGACAGATGATGATGGAGGACCTTATAAATAAATTTCTAGAACTACTACGGTTCATACCATACATTCAGGAGGATAAGGTAAAAATCCAACGATTCTTAAGTTGTTTACCACAGTCCTACAGGGACAGAATTGAGTTTGATAACCCCAAATCCTTGAGTGAGGTATTCAGGAAAGCATGAATTTTCTATGACCAGTATAAACAATGAGTAGAGTTTCCCAAGGCCTGGAAGGATAAGAAGCAAGATCAAATGAACCAACGGAAGAAGGGATACCAACCAACTCCTTATCGGGATGCAGCAAAAAGTTTCCCAAGGAAGGATTTTCACTCCAATCATCCGAATACACAAGGTAGCGGTAAACCGGTAAACCTAGGGATAGAGAAGTTTGGGGACAACTCCTGCGAGCCATTAAAGTGTTGGGAGTGTGGAGAGCCTCATTTAAGGAGGAACTGTCCATGTTTAATTGCAGCAAACAAAAATGTTGTTCACAATTTGTAGGAAGCCTCGACAGTGGGAGACGTGGGCAGAAGTTTGCATCGGATAAATGCAACCATAGATGGTCAACAAGCTGACCACCGGTCCTCGGTAATAGAAATCGAAGGTAAAATCAATGACACTCAAATTTCTATTTTAATTGACCCTGGAGCTACGTTAAGTTATATTACTCCTGATGTAGTAGAGTCGAATAAACTTAAGAAACTGAAGCATGCAAAATCATGGCTTGTACAACTAGCAACAGGTACTAAAAGAAAAGTAGTTGACTTTATTTCTGATCTTGAGTTCAGCTTAGATGGTCAAAAGATAAGGACCAATCTAAACATCCTACCACTAGGATCTTATGATATGATTATTGGGTTGGATTGGTTGGAACAACACAAAGCAGTACTAGACTGTTATACAAAGATACTTAGCTATAAAGATAATTTTGGCACTGTTAGAACAGCCCAAGGCATACCAAAACCTGTATCAGTCAGACAAGTTTCAGCGATGCAACTCAAGAAATGTATTAGAAAGGGATGTCAAGTTTACACCATCCAAGTAACGAATCTATTAGAAAAAGAAGTTAGGCCAAGTTAGAAGACTTTGCTTTCCTACATGAATTCAGAGACATGTTTGTGGATGAGATACCAGAATTACCTCCTAGAAGGGAAATATATTTTTCCATAGACTTACTACCCGAATCATCCCCTATCTCAAAAGCACCCTACTGAATGAGTCTACCAGAACTGATAGAATTAAAAATACAATTACAGGAATTGTTGGACAAAGAGTATATCAGACCTAGTGTCTCGCCATGGGGAGCACCAGTCCTCTTTGTGAAAAAGAAAGACGATACTCTAAGACTATGTATCTATTATAGACAACTGAACAAAATGACCATTAAGAACAAATACCCCTGACCAAGGATAAATGATCTGTTCGATCAAGTTGGTGGGGCCAAGATCTTTTCAAAATTGGATTTACGATCCGGTTATCATCAAGTTAGGATAAAGGATGAGGACATAAACAAAACAACTTTTTGAACAAGATATGGACACTACGAGTTTGTAGTCATACCTTTCGGACTCACTAATGCACCAACCACATTTATGTGCTTGATGAATAACATTTTTAGTTAGTACTTAAACAAGTTCGTAGTAGTATTTATCGACGATATTCCGGTCTATTCTAAAATGGAGGAGGAACATGATGAAAACTTAACAATAGTTCTGCAAACATTAAGGAAACACAAACTATACGCAAAATTCGACAAATGTGACTTTTATCAAAAATAAATACAATATTTAGGACATGTCATTTCCTCGGAAGGTATTGTCGTAGACCCGAAAAAGATAAAAGCTATTATGGAATGGCCAGTACCTAAGGATGTGGCAGATATCCGGTCATTCATGGGAATCATTGGATATTATCACAGATTTATAGAAGGGTTTTCCAAGATAGCCTACCCTGTTATGTAATTACAAAACAAAGGGACCAAGTTTAACTGGTCACAAAAGTGTCAAGATAATTTTAACAAGCTGAAAGAATTATTGACATCGTCGCCCATTTTGAAGGTAGCAGACCCAGATAAAGACTTCACAGTATGTGTTGATGCAAGTAAAGAAGGACTAGGTGGTGTCCTAACTCAGGAAGGGCACGTGATATGTTATGAGTCCCGAAAACTAAAAGAACACGAGCGAAATTATGTCACTCATGACTTAGAATTGACAACAGTAATACATGCCTTAAAAATGTGGCGACACTATATAATGGGCAAAAAATTCCTACTATTGACGGATAATAGCGGGGTGAAATATCTGTTTAACCAACCATACCTTAATGCAAGACAAGCAAGGTGGCTATCTTTCTTGAGCGAATTCGACTTCGAATTCATACATATCAAGGGAAAGGAAAATAAAGTAGCAGACGCTTTAAGCAAAATAGTCCATGGGTTATTTGAGGTAAATATCAGCACGACAGAAAGTGATCTGGAACAAAGAATAAGGACGGCAGGTATTAATGACGAAAATTACACTAAGATGATGGGAGAATTTCAAAATAGTATCGCAAACTCAGATAACCCAGATATAAGTATCGACAAGAAGGAACTATTAAGATTTAAAAATAGACTTTACATACCAGATTCAGCATAACTAAAATTAACTATTTTAGACGAAGTGCATAAGAAATCGTATTCTGGCCATCTAGGTTACCAGAAAACAATAACAACACTCAGAAAAATATTTTACTAGCCCAATATGAAGGGTGAAACAACAGAGTACTTGGATAGGTGCCAAGATTGTCAATAGGTTAAGGTCGAACACCAGCATCCAGTCGGCCTATTACAGCCATTACCAGTACTAGAATGGAAATGGGAGACCATATCGCTGGACTTTATAATAGGTTTGCCTAAAACTTAGAAACAGAATGATTCTATCATGGTTGTAATCGATAAACTCAGTAAGTCCGCACACTTTATTCTTGTAAAGTCTACTTTTAAAGCTATAAACATTGCTGAAATATTCATAAAAGAAATTTTTAGACTGCATGGTATTCCTAAAATGGTGATTTCAGATAGAGACGTAAAATTTACATTCGCTTTTTGGAAGGAATTGTTTGAAGGACTAAACACTAACTTGAACTTCAGTACGAGCTATCATCCCCAAATGGATGGATAGACCAAAAGGACAAACCAAATCATAGAGGATATGCTCCACATATATGTAAGAACAAAACCGAGCAAGTGGGAAGACTACCTACACCTGGTAGAATTTGCATATAACAATGGGTACCAAACTTCGGCTAAGTTGAGCCCTTTCGAAATACTATATGGTAGAAAGTGTACAACTCCAATTAGCTGGGATAACTTGACTGACAGACTCATGGTTGGACCAGAGATGCTCTAAGAAATGGAGAACATGGTAAAAAGGGTACAATAGAACTTGAAAGAAGCATAGGATAGACAGAAGAGCTATGCAGATCAGAAAAGAAGACACTTGGAATTTCAAGTGGGAGACCATGTTTACTTGAAGGTCAAAGCCCAAAAAATCTCGCTGAAGTTAGGGAATTGTGCCAAGCTGGCACCTAGGTTTTGTGGGCCCTTCGAGATACTAGCTCAAATTGGACCCGTAGCATATCAACTTGCACTTCCAGCTAATCTAAGAATTCATAATGTATTTCATGTTTCTTTGTTGAAAAAGTATATTCATGACCCTACTCATATGATTGATTGGAACTGGGTGAAGGTGGAACCTGAAGGCAAGTTCCAGGTGGAAACCCTGTGCATTCTGGACCGGAGAGAAATAACACTTCGGAACAGAGCCATCGCTCAGGTAAAGGTGCAATGGAAGCACTTTAGTCCTGAGGAGGCCACTTGGGAATTGGAGGGAGATTTGTGGAAATATCATCCAATCCTGTTCCAGGAAAGGAATGAACACCAAGGACAATGTTTTACTAAAGGGGGAAAGGATGTGACATCCCCAAAAATGAAATATTTTTTGGAATTTAAATTAGCTGGAAATTTATTCTGTTTTTAGTAAATTCGAATTTGGAATTTTTTTTCCATTTATGGCAATTTCGAATTTCAAATTTGATATTTGTAATAAATTATTGTGACTATTGGGCAGAGATTTGATTGGACTCAACTAACTATTTGACTATGACACTTGTATAAAAACATAATATTTATATTAATTGCAAGAGGACAAATGGAACAGCCATGTTAAAATCAACTGACCATGACTCCATGAGCGGGGAACATGTTGGAACTACCTTTGGGCTGATTATTACAAGTGGCAAATCAATGATTTGGGCATTGGCAGCCCCTGAAAATCAGGGATTTAGAAAGCTACGAAAATCCCCAAAGGAGGGAAGAAGACCTGGGCAAAAAATTGATAAATAGCATATGTGAGGAGGCAAGACGCTGCCAAGTATGCTGGGGAAAAGGGACAATTGATTTTTCTTTTCCTTGTTGTTATGAGCACTGCTGAATAGGTGTGAGGCAAGAGGATAACTATTGAAATTGTAGATATTGCTAAGGAGGAGTCTCCAAGTTCGCCCTCATGGATTCATGGTCAGGCTAGGGGGTGAATCGGGCAAGTGGTTTTGGTTGCCCTGTTCTACGGTTGGGAGGAACGTGGTTGTTCCCTTTGTCTTCTCGTAAGCTGGTTCAGATATGTTTCTCTACTCCTTCTCTGTCTGAATGACTTTATATAAGATGCAATGTATGTGTTAAATCTGAACTGAAATGATTTCCAGTTTTTGTTTGAATGATCATATATATGATGCAGTGTATTTGTTAAATCTGAATTGAAATTATGTTCCATCTCTTTGAATTATTTAGGCACAGTGGTAATGCATCTAATTAATTCGGTATGGATACAATAACCTCGGCGAAATCTGTTCATTGTATGAAGTTTTATAATCAAGTACTAAATTCTGGGATTTCCCCTCCTAAATTAAAAGATTGAGACAGAGTTATCCATGTGCAAGTGAATTGAAAGTATAAATTCGTCTATAGGCAAAAGTCATATTTTTGTAATCGCAATATTAGACAGATCTATCTATGAGTATTTGGATTGAGTAGGTCTGTACATATATTCTTGTAGACTCATGTATATATATAGTGCACATAGATACATATGTGGTAGTATTGCATATAGATTTGTTAAAGAAGATTTATTGACAACAATAGAATACTCGTTCATATAGAGATTTTTGTCAATCATTTTAGACATACAAACTCTACCAATAAGAAAATCAACTACCTCTCAAATAAGAAATAACTGAAACGATGAGCCTGGAACTCCTCATATCTTACTACAGTAATATAAGTAAGTCATTGTTATGTTATAAGATAATGTAGAGGTAAATTTTGAAGATAATTATTCCAGAGTATACATGTGAAACTTCCGTGAACGGTATAGATTAAGCAATTATAGCTCTGTGTATGCAATACGCGATTTAAAACTCCTACCAGCCCTTTGGCCTAAACAATGAAGAAAGTACAGATATATATACATGTATTATTCTGGAAGGAAAAAATATAGAATCAGAACTTTACTCGGACCATTATATCCAATCTAAATAATCGCTATTGCAGATTTAAACCACATTGGTAATAATTATAAGGAATGCCGAAATGAGATAAAATGATTTAGTATTATAGATCTAGCATAAGTCGATCCAACATCTAGCATTTGAAAACAGGGCCTGTCTTCAAGGCAATAACCCTGGTATTTAAAAGTTTAGGGCATAACGAGACCCGAGCAGTAAATCGATTATCAAATATTTCATTTACTCTAACGAACAGGACAATCCTGTAGAAGAAATTTATGCAAAATTTATACTGTAGCCACCGGGACCAAATTCCCAGTTACCTTTGGGAAATTTTTTTCCCCTTCTTCCAAACCCAATAAGAGTCCGAGGGAATCAAATTTGAATGACCCCTTTTAAATTTGACACTTGTAATGCTTCGTAAGCATAAGGGTTCGGAGACATTTATTCAGGCCTTTTACCGATAAAATAACTTAGACTATTGATTAATGGCATAAACCGTAGAGAATAAAATGGTGTGAAAAAACAGAGGTCAATTGGGTTTTTGGCGATTACAAACGCCAAACACAAAAATGAAACAAGAAGTGTTGAATCGCGAAATGCGAAATGACTATGGGCCATCATTTTGGGATTTCGGGGTTCGGGTTTTCGGGGTTTATGAACCCCTGATGCACAAATAAAATGAAATGTGAAGTACCGAAATGTGAAATGAGAAAGGACCGAGGGCCCAGTACTTCAGGTTTTCAGGGTTCGGGATTTTGCGACTCCGGCGGAAACAATTCTGGGTCCTTCGAACTCCCAGGTCCCAAAATGTCGAAAAGGGATTAACAGGTTTTGGCTCTTCCTTTAGCCTCTGTTCATGTGACTATGCCCTATGACCTGGGGCTAATTCCTTTGAGTGCGTCACGATTTCGGGATTCATGAAGTTGCGATGCAAATCCAACCTCTCCTCCTTCTAATTCCCGAAGTCCGAAACTTCCCCTTTGTTTTCCCCGAAATAAAGAAAATTCGAGCGCGAGATCAACAGTTCCCGTTGTTTCTTATCCAATGGTCCACAGGATTTCAATACTTCCCCACGAAGAAATTTTCACCGTTCGTTCTTCTCTAGGATCTCTGGCCAAAATGACTTGGCGTTCTGTCACTTGAACTTGACCTCTGCGAGACGATTCGATCTTCGCCTCCCTTGGAATACTTCAAAGGTGCTATCCCTTCTGAGCTTTATCTCTCTGAACATCAAAGGTTCCTTCGACCTAAGTCTAGATATTGCCTATATACATAGAATTATGTTGGAATAGTTTGAGAGTTAAGGGAAGTGATGGAATTATGGAAAGAGTTTACCCACATAATCTTTTCTTTTCGAAGTAAGGTAGACTGGTGTAAAAATGACATTATGGATAGAAATGAATCTTACCTTAAACGAAATTGAATTATGTCATAGATTTTATTTATTTATTATTATTTTTTTTTATGGTGAATTTGAGGTTCATTATAGGCCAATTATAGTTATATTTACAAACTGGGGGAAACATGGGTATTACATCAAATTATCATGGTTTCCTACACCCACTTACTCTTCTGTTAATCCATTGGAAGGTTACTAGTATTTTGAAGACAATGATAATTGTGTTGGATGCTAGCTCTTGGACAATGCAGGAGGATGGATTAGGGTAGAGAAATGTCCATGGGTTTCCCTCCATATTGACATATGGATACACTTGGGTAGGATATCCTATCAAGTATGAATTTCCCTCAATATCAACATATGGATGCACTCAAGTAGGATATCCTCACACATGTGAGATGTAGAACTTTATATGGAGTAATCGTAGGTAAAGGGGGGTGTTGGGGGAAAACACAAAAATTATGATGTTTTGTAAGGAAATACTTATTGTGGACAATGCCTCTCCTTGATGACCATATTGGTGATATAAACTTGCTATTTATGGTTGTTGTACACTTTCCTATAGATCATATAGAGTAGCAAATGTAGCAATCACTTTGTCCCTTTGAATTGCCCTATGTTTGGAATGATTTAATAGATTTTGCATTTGAAACCTCTAAATTTTCCAAATTTAGAAGCATGTTTGATGTTGTAGGCCGTATTTTAAAAATAATATGAGTTAAAATGGGTTGGGCCACTATTTGAGTGTGGGAAAAACCAAACATTGCAATTGTTAGGACAAGGCTAAATTTCTTGGATTATCTTTTTTCAGGACTGACTCAATAATGAGTTTAGTTTGTTGATTTGATGATTAATATCGATGTCTATAAATATGAGAAATTTTTTTGAATTGGTTTTTACCCTAAAGGAATTTGGAGGAGCTAAATGTTTTGCAAGTATTTTTCCTTGAGATGAGTGGAATTTCCAAAGTTGAATATCTCAAAGTAAATATAAAGTGAAATGTTAACTCCTATCTTGACATTGTGAAATTTTATTGGAGTGAAACTTCAACATATCACAAGACACACACAACTATAGTTGATGGTTTTTGTGCTATGTACTTTGTCAAGAAAGTTTGTTAGCATGAGTATGCTTATTGATATGTATTGGATATTCTTTCTATAGTCTTTTCTACCTATGTAACATGCCCCTAATGTAACCCATTACTAATAGGTCCTTTGTCGATAATGTTTACTATGGATTCTGGAGGTATCGTGGATGGTATTGTAGGTTCCATTTTTCTATTATATGAATGGTATTGTGAATGATGCAATGGGTTCCAAGATAGTATAATTTTAAGTATTTAGATTAATCTGTAGACAATAAGAAACCTTTGAGGCTAATTGATGTGAAGTTGGACATAGATGCATAATATTTGTTAATTATAATATATAAAGAACAACATACATCTACTAATGTTTGTAGTCACTACACACGTGCCTCTAGGGATTTGAATTATTCAATGTACACAATTTATTAGATAATGTTGGCATTTTAGCCTAGTAACCACTCCATGTAATGTACATAGTTGAGATTCATGCAATGTACACAATGGTCATATGGAATGAAAATGGTGGATTAAACATAGTGATACATAGGCACAATAAAACCCAACATTTTCATCATTTTTGTTGTTTTAACACTAAAAGTATCAATATCCCAATTGCTCCATATCTTCTACAATGATTCCCACAACCAAACTTTGGGAAATCAAGGGGATTCAATATAGATAAGAATATTTCCCTAGTTTGTTGCAACTCTAATACCATTCATTAAATTTATAAAAATAAGTATATTATAAGAACCCAATAAACAAAACGACTACAAAATCTAGGTAATGTTGTTGCAACATCTTTTAGTGCACAAATTCTACAAGATAATGACATGGGTTTTTACCTTGATTTCCAATGAACACCTCATAGCTAGGTAGTAGTTTGTATATAATTGGACTTCAATTAAGGCCATTGAGATGGAAAGAGAATTAACCATGGTGGAAATAGCCTTGGAAATGATGGAGAAAACTTTGTGTTCACTATTTGAGGTCATGATAGTAGAGGAGGGGTCGTAATTTTGAGCACATAGTTCTACAAATTTCATGAAGGAATAAGTTTTAAGGACTATGTGTTGGGCTAGGATAGAGGCCAAATAAGGGATTATCTCCCATCCTTGCATGAACCAACCATAGATAGAATCAATTAGTGTTTTAGCGGTTGAATATGGGGGATTCCACTTGAGAGAGATTGTTAATCAAGTGAAGGATCTTGGATGAGAATATATCACTCATATGAGAGCATATTCCCAAAGAGTTTGTGGAAGTCTCTTTAGAGGAGGATTTCAGAGTCTTTGATATGGTAGAGAAAGTTGAAGAGGAAATGAAAATTGACAACACAGATACTAGTAGACTTACCCATAAGATAATTGATACCTAGGTGATGACAATAAATGTTGATCAAAATGGTGGTGGGTGAATCAAATTTGGATAGTGGAATCAATGAGATATAATTCCTTTATATTCCTTCAATACAACTTCTCTTTTCTTTAGTATTACATGTAAAATGGATGGAGGAGTGGTGTTTCTTTCTCTTCTTTAATGGTGAGGACACCACTTTGTGAAACCATAAATCCTACATGTTGTATTTTAATTAAACCTCTTCATTAGAATCCATTAGATTTTCCTTGGAGGAGACATGTGGTCACTTTCCATTGGAGGGAGGGATTCATCCCATGGGCCAGACTAAATCTCAATCCCAATTTTCTTTTTCATGATTCTCTCGAGGGAAATGTCTATTGAGTCACATTGCAAATTTGATCTATTGACGAAGAATCCCACCGAGAATTGTGATTTGTCCCTCTAGTAGATTGGGTAATCGTTAGGCATTGGTGGTTTTTCTTTCTTTTGCAATCCCTAATAAGGGAAATAACTCACAAACAATTTTGATTTTTCCATCGAGTAGGTGAGGTAATCCTCAGTTGTTCACAAATTTCCCAACCTTTGATACCTCCAGAAACACAAAATCCCATGTGAGGTTAAGGACCATTGATCTAGTAAACATGTTCATTCTAGAACATCCACAACCTTTCTCCTTTTATGTCCCCCTCCTCTTTACAAAATCCCACTAGGAATCCCCTACCATTGATATGATGAATGGGGTTGCTCTTGGTTGTTCATAGAATTCTTTTGATTTTTGGACCCATGCCCACTCTTTTCCCCACAAATGGATATTAATTGTTGAATTGGATTATGTAAGGGCATTATCATCCATTCAAAGTACCTAGGGGACCATTCTCAATGATTTCATGTACTGCTTTATTTTTTTCAAGGTGTTACTTATATGGGGGAGGGGGAAGGGGTCTTTTATAAATGGAGCGAAAGGGAAAACCAAAGGTAATTTTGGATGAAGGGGAATATACAAAGCACACCTCTAAATGCATGTTTTCAATGGATATATTAAGGCGTTGATGTTATCACCTTAAAATGTCTCGCTTATGACATTTCCAATAGTCTTACTAAAATACATCACTAATGGCATGCTTAAGCTCCATTCTAGGCCCTTACCACCACCATATGACCTCTAATTCACTAGAAACTACATATTCAAACCCTGGATTTGAACAAAAAGTTCCAACATAGATATTACAAACAATAAGTTCACTTGAACACTGTAGATAATACCCCCAAAAGCTACACTACTTCGCAAAAAAAACCATTTTTTACTATTTCCAAGCAAAAATTTCCAAAATGGGAAGTTAGTCATATGTCGACCATCCTAAAATCGTAATTGTTATTTTAAACCTTGATTTGTTCATCTTTAACCAATATTTGAATGCCACATCAAGGGGATTTAACCACTATTTTCCCTATAAGTAAATAACTTGAGGTCACTACACCATTATCTCTATTATCACAAGCAAGGTTACTACCAAAATATCACCATAAATCTTGAGGACCTCTTCCTCTTGATAACATATTTTTTGTCTAAGTACCTTGCTCACTCACCAAGGAGAGAGTCATCAACACACCAAGGAATCCAAGGACCCATATCGAAGAGGGGCTTTGGATCCCATCATCTTCATCAAGATCATCTACCAGGTGTATTCCTTAGCCTTCCCATTGGTAATGGAAGAAAAAATGCATTCTTAAATTTTGTTTTTCATGTTTAATGTGATGGTTTCTTACGTGTATTCTTTCTTGCATGAATAATCTAGGGTTTCTAGAGTGTAAATTTAATCCAGGGTTTGGTTTTCACACCCTAAACACCACTTTGTCTAGGTTTAACACACTGTTAAACTGGTGATATTTTCTCACCCTTGTGACAAATATCCACCAATAGCTAAAATGGAGGCCAACAAAATTATACTTGTGGTGTCATAAAGGGATAATAGAACACAAAATTTTAACGTTGGTCAAGGTAGGAAAATTAGCAATCACAACAATTTTGTTTGGGTCAAACATGAATTCCTTTTTGTAAACAATGTGACCAAGCAATGTTCCAAAGGGTGTGTAGAAGACACACTTCTTCTAGTTCAGAGATATATTTAGCTATCATTCAAAAAGTATACTTAACATAAGTATGTGCCTTCAATAACCCACACACTATATAATCATCTAAAAAATACTTCTAAGAACTTATGAATATAATCTCTAAAGGTTGTTATGACTATCTGAAAGAACATAACATAAGGATTCTTTAACCCAAATGGCATCAAATTGTAGGGAAAAAATCCCCACTCAATAGTGAAAGTGAACTTGTTCTTATCCTATTCTATGATCCATACCTAGTAATAAACCTAATATTTTAGTGAAGGAATATGATTTCTTACCCATAACTTGATCCAATGCCTCATTGTTGAAGTGATTAGGAAATGGATCATGTACATATGTTGCATTGGGGCCCTAGAATTCAACACATACTCTAATATCCTCGATGTCCTTTTTACTTTGGATTATTCTGGGGATGATCAAGTCACATTTGTCCATGGGAAAAATGTAGACCTGTGAAGAGATTTTGATCAATATCCTTCTTAATATTTTATTTCATGCCTCAGTTGAGGTGGTAAGGCCATTGTTTAATGGGCTTTGCATCTAGCTACAACTTAATAATTGTCTCACCTAATTTCCTTTTGATACCCTTCATTTATGTATAACTTTGTCAGAATAGGTTTTCATACTCCTTTAGTAACATTGCAACATCTAATATGGTCTACTTGTCCCAATAATCACCCATATAGGTAATTTCCAAGAATTCATCTATACCAAACTTAATCTTCCACAACTTCACTAGTTGTTGGTAAGCTTTCTCATATGTTCCTTCACCTTTCTCTTAGATCTTCGTAGAACCTTTAGTATCCTAAAATAAGAGATGTCACAACTCCTCCAAGTCATCATTGTCTCCCTCATAATGTCCCACCTTTCTTAAACATAATGGTTCAACTAACTTCTTGTTCAATTCCTTCTTGTCCTCTTCCAATTTTAATAATTCTTTAATGCACTCCTACATTTTTGGACAAGGATCCTCTCTAAGAGATTGTGCTAATTGGAGAGAAGGTAAGGATACATTAGTTGGAAAAATAGATTCCTTTCCATAAACAAGGAAGTAAGAAGAATTACCTAATGCATTTTTAAGTGTAACCCTATCATCCCATAATGCAGTTGTAAGAGATTTATGCCATTTTCTCTGATTTTCATTAACAATTTTATTGATGATTCAAGAATATTTTTATTTGTAGACTCTACCAAACCATTATTGTGCAGACAATAATTGGCAAAATATACAATTTTGATATCTTTTTCTAAATAAAATTCAGTTAATTTAATCGAAGAAAAATATGCATTGTCAAAAACCAAAGTATTAGGAATGCAAAACCTTGTAATAATAAATTGTTGAATGAAAGCTATCATCTAATTTTGATTAACAGTTTTTAAAGGAATGGCTTATGTTCATCTAGTAAAATAATTATCTATTGTTAAGTTGATATTGAGAGGGGGGTGAATCAGTATCAAGTATAAATTAAAAAAAAAATTCAACTTATACTTCAACCAGATAATATATTCAATTATATCCAATGAGAAATGAACAATAGTAGAAGAGTTACACCAATAAACCACAATACACCATGCAAAATATATGAGAAATAATCAATAGTTATTGTTCAAGGGAAGTAATGACTTCCAAGGGAAGCTACAACTTCCAAATATAAAGGGAGGGATAAACCTCCAAAAGGAAGATACAATCCTCCAATATCAAGAGAGGGTTGACCTATCCATCCTTGCCCCTCCCTTCCACCCAAGAATATATGAGAGATAATAAAACTTTACATTAAATTATCACCATCAACCAACCATCACATGGAACTTGATAATGCTTCCTGAGACTTCTTCAAATTATGCAATTCTTCACTTCTTGGAATACTTTGATCCTTCAGATAATATTACTCAATGTATTCTTTGAAACTCCTCTAAGTTTATCTCCTTGAATCCTCCCAAAAAGGAGTTATAGAGAAAATTCTAGACCTTATTCAATTCTAGTTTATTCAGGAGAGCGAACTTGTACATAATGCCCCGCGCTCAATATTTAACATATGATTCTGAAATTCGTACAAAGGAGACTAAAGCCCATAATATTTAGAATTCACTTTGTCTCACTTCATTTGGATTCTCTATGAAGAAGTTATAACTATTTTACCTGGAACACTTGTTTATGACTAGCTTCAGGACTAGTCAAAAACCGTATCTTCCACAGAGTGTGTCTCCAAAATTGTAGCGAATAAAGAGCTGAAATTCTTACCACAGGTACCTAGATATGTCTTCTCACTACCCTCCAAATTTCGCCATATGACTCATTCTAGAAAAAAATTTATAGAGAAAATGGTAAGATGACCTGTAAATAACATACCTTAGAACACATCACCAAGAGACTTCATCCTCCCTTGAAATTCAACCTTCTTTACTTCAGATTTCCTTTAAAATTAAAATTATATCTCCTTGTTCATTAAAAAACTTGTGTGTATAAAATGAATGTATAATGATATGTATTTTTTGGCCCTTGACCAATTTTTGGAGATACTTGGTTAGGTTTGACCTATTTTGGGACTTCGACAGGCTGTCGAAGGTGGAGCACAAGTCGAAGCAAAGATCGTGAGATCTCGGCCCCTTGTTTAGGGATTTTTGGGTTTTGGGCTTATGTAACGGGTATGAGGATGTCGACCCATGGGTTTAACCATGTCTAGGCCCTTTTGTAATGTATAAATATATGTCTAGTAGATGTAAGGAGAGAGGCATCTGTGTGATGTTTTGCTAAGTGTGAGTAATAATTGTAAATGATTTGTGCATATTGTGTTGGACACTTGCAGAGCTAAGTGCAAGTGGATGTAAAGAGCTTGTGTATGGCTTTGTGTTGTAACCTAACTCGGGGAAGGAGGATTTGGTGGAGTGCGCGCGGATCTCCTGTCCTATCTAGAGTAGGATATTGTGTCTTTGTGCATGTAGATGATTGAAAAAAGACAATAAAGAGAAGAAGAGTTGGTGGACATAGCCCTAGGTTGGGGGTGAACCACGTATATCCTGTATTGTAGTTTCTTTGTGCATTATGGTTGTTTTTTTGTTTATATGGTTAATGCTTAGTGTAATGATGTATGCTTAGATGAATATGATAGCTTAGTGCCTAATGATGTGAATAAGATGTTAGATCTAATCTATGTTGATGTGCTTAGTGCTTTAATGTGTTGGATCTTGTCGAATACTGTGTTGCTATGTAATTAGGGTTTATCTGCAATGTAAACAAGACTAAATACTAATGAACGATAACTTCTAAGTGCTATGCTAAGGTGTTGTAATCACAGATCTGTGTCCCAGCTAGGTTGCAGACATCTGAGTCCTGCAACCACCCCTGCCTCTACCTCGAGTGAGACTTCATATGCTTCGCATGTGTTTTCGAAAGGGCCGATAGTTAGGGTTTTTTTGGTGCGTTGTTGAAGCGTTGAACCCTGGGTCTGCCCCTGTTCCAACAAATGGTTCTGTTGTCGAGACCTGAAACTGTGATTGCTGGGAACTGAGGAAAAGAAAGAAAGCTCTGTGCATAGATCTGTTGCTTTAGTGTGCAATACTCTACTTGACTTACAAATCTCTGTACTAAGAGAGGAGGCAGATCTAAAGAAAAGAGGTAAGATCTGAAAGCTTTGTGCTCTGATAAGGATAAATTGAAATTTTTTGATTAAAGAGGTAAGATCTGAAAGCTTTGTGCTTTGTTAAAGGTAAGATAAGTGGAATTTTTTGTTTCGAAAGTATGGATCTAGGTATGTTTGATAATTTTTTTCCTAGTTTGAAAATTAGGGCACAACTAGACGAAACAAGGTTTGATATGAGTAGATCTGATAGAAATAATGGAAGATATGTTATTCCTATGCATAGAAAGAATGTTTGGACTAACAAATGGATGCAGAATCCTAGGAAGAATTTTTTGCAGGTTAGCTACTATGATCCTACTGTGCAGTACAATAAAGGTTGGGGATCATTTAAGAGAAAGAGAGGATTAACTCTTTGTTACAATTGCAGAAGACTGAGACATCTTGCTAAGGAATGCCCAGGTAGAAGACCTATATGTCTTTGTTGTAAATATATGGACCATGAAGTTTTGGATTTCCCTAGAATGATTGCTAAGCTTGAAAGACTGAATATGGAACAAGAATACCATGAGAAAGGACAAGAGACTAAGATTATGGAAGAACCCCAGAAAGAATCAGAGATTGTATTACTACAAATGAAATAAACCCTGAATGATCACAGAGATATCAACCTTTCAGAGATCTTCAAGGAAAAAGAGTGCATAGAAACAAGAATAGGATAGTTCGACATAGACTGTGTTCTGGATGAAGAAACACAAGTGAATATCATGACAGAAAGAACCTGGGAAATTTTAGGAAAGCCTGCTATGATTCCTTCATTGGGAGGAATAGGATTATTTAGAGGAAAGTTGATAAACCTATGTGGAAGACTTATCCAAACCTCTATGAGTGCTCATGGAACTTCGACAGAGGAAGAATTTGAGGTTGCTAAATTTATTGAGAACAACGCCCCATTTTCTATGTTACTAAGAAAACCCTGGATTGAAAAAGATCAGACCCGAAGAAAAGAAGCGAAATTTCTAGAATAGAAAACGAAATAATTAAAAGATTTCATGACTAGGAGGATAGCGCACTTGATCGAAGAACATGAGAATAGGTCGAAGCTGTTCAAAACCATAAACTTGGATGTCTAAGTTGAAAAAACACAAGAATACTTGAAACGCCTGTTTGTACAAGAGAGTAGAGCACCTACCCAGACAGAGAAGAAGTATTGCCCTTGAACCCTAGTAAATACCATCAACAACACGAAGTAACTATGCCAAGGGGAGATAAGAATCAGAATGGAAAGAGGTATATCGAGACGTAGATCATAGGGAAGAAGGCTAGAAATCTCAGCAAGAAGAAAGCAAAGTTGGAGAAATTACAGGAAGTCCCAGAGAAGACTTCGCAGAAGGAAGGTCTCCAGAATTTGAACTTCGCTAGAATATCATAGCAGCTCAGATTGACACTTCAACATGGTGGAGCAATATGACCATTGGAGGCATTATAACCATTAAATTGATGTTCCTGAATGGTTAGAACAATAGTTACGATCGAAAATCTCACCATCGGACCATTGGGACCGCGCCGTAACAGAAAGGACTGCATTAATGAAGGCCTCTTGTTCATTGAAGGGATCCGTTACATCGTTGTATACTTATTCCGTCAACTATTGCATTGAGAACACGTTCACAAATTGTATCCAAGAGGACTCATCGTTACTGTGCTATGTTTACTGAGACTTCACTACCTATTCCATTGCATTGAGCATTTGTTCATTGACCTAAGTTATCCGATCTCGAGCGTGCATGTCAGATGAACTCGACGCCGTAGAAAAGTATGTCGAAGAAGTTATAATCGACCTTATGGCTAAAAAGGTGATGTCCGTTGGAATTCAAGCTTCATCGACGCGAGGAGTGCAAGCCTCCCTGTTGACCGCTCGCGGATCTGGACCATCCTGAGCTGCGGCCAAGAAAAGAACCAAGCATCGAGATGACTTGGAAAACGCGAAGTTAATCCCATCCATCCTTCACGACTACATCTCACCTCTGGCCGACATGAAGAATCGTGACAGTGTCCCCAGGGACTTCAACTACACCTTGGTTAGTGCGTACCTCCTGAAGGGGATACGCACAGGCAAGCCTCAGCCGGATAAGATCATGACACTAAATATCAATGACGTCAACCTAGGGGATCACAAGAACTTCAACATGCTTGCCCCTCATAGGTATTTGACTAGGACGAAGGGGAAGAAGTTGAGGATAATCCCCCAACCATGGACTATGGTCCTCATGCAGTCCACTATCCTAAACATAATGAAGATACCCCATTTCGGAAGGCACCAGAAGGTTAACACGTGTGTTAAGATCCTGCTGTCGAGATTCCATGGTGTTTATCTATGGATAGACAGATGCATCATTGTCGACCTAACACTGATCCATCGGATCACTGGATTGAGCATGCAGGGACCAGACCCACAAGACGTTTACCCAGGAAAGGCTGTAGACCGCACCCTGGCATAGAATATTAAAGATACCTATGGAAATGTGGAGAAGGGGAAGCGAGGCTACAAGGAATCCTCCATCCATAATGGTGCAATGCACCTTGCTTTCCTGTTGATTGCTGGTAAGCTAGTCTGGAAGAACATACCCAGATAGGTCACAGGGTTTGTTGTTGACCTAGCAGGGAAATGTGTGGAGGGGCTACATATGAACTGGGAAAAGTACTTAGTTAACCAATTAGACCAAGAATGCCAGGAAGCTCAGGATCAGGTCTATGAGTTCCATTTTAGTTGGTTGTTGATCCTAATTGAATTCATATCTTGGGATATGCCGGAAGGTGTGACCTTCCCTGAAATAGATCCATCCAAATCCTTAGCTGCGAAGTTCACCTCGCTCTAGTATTCAAGTGACATGGGAAAACAATGGCAGTCAAACGCGATGTTCCACACCTACTACCTGTAATTAAAGAGGGCTATTGAGGCCATCCCTCATATGACGCCGAACACCCTACACAGGTTCAGACCATTTGTGAAGTTCCACACAGACATACATTTTATCTATATCACTGCGCGCAGAGGCAAACAAAAAGGAGTACTACATAGTTATTACAAACTCATAGAGGAGGACCTAGACGAAATAACTAGGGAATGGCCTACAGAGCTCCTTATCCCTATTGACCCCCTAGAACTGTCCGATCCTGAACTAATCAGAAGCCCAATGGTTAATTGCAAAGGGAATGATACACCTGGAACTAGCAGAAGGAAGAAGACAGAAGAGATCCAACAACTGAGAAATACATTAGAAGAAACTGCTTCAGAATCACCTGGAGGAGGAGGTGATGATGAAGTAGATAAAGAAGAGAACAATGGAAAAGAAGATCAACATAAGCAAGGTGAAGTAACTCCGCCACAGAACCCCCCTGATGATGCAGCGCCATCTAACAAAAGAAAGGTTTACCCCCACAAAACCTACATTGTGGAAGAAGTACAAAGCTATTAATACCAAGATGCAGAATGTGCTCACGTTCGATTACTTTGACTTCATCATCGTAGCTGTATCAGATGCCTCAGAAGATATTTTACAGAGAAATGAAGCAAAATAGGAAACCATGTACGAAAGGCTTGAAGCAGAGATGAGAGGGGTACAACAAGCCCTTCACTCCAGCCACACAGTTTCCACCGCGCCCCTGCCATCAGAAGAACCATAGTTGGAAGATGAGCCTACACAACTCCACAAAATAGCTGATGCGACCGAAGCTCGCCTTTGTCATGCAGAGGAATAAAAAGAACAGGCCACAATGGCCCTAAAGCAAGCACAAGAGGAAGTGATAAAGCAATGTTGAGTTGCACAACTGGAGAAGGATGACCTCCAAACAAAGTTCTAAGAGGAGAAAGTGCATATCTAGCAAGAGAAAGAACAACTGCTCACGGAGCATATTGGAATAAAAGAAGCAGTCAACAGAGCACTTCGCTCTGTGACGGGCTTAGAGCAAAAGGAGGAAGACCCAATGGAGCATCAAGTAGTGCAGCTTGTGGAATCCATCCAGTATATTCAAGAGAGAATAACAGACCTAGAGCTACAAACAATGCCAAGCACTTCCCAGGATGTGCGAGACCAAAGAGAAGCCACTGCCCAAAGCGCAGTTGAGAGGATCATAACATTAGCTTTGGAATGTAAGTAGATTAGCAGTAGAAGTGCGCAAACTTATGAGAAACTTATTGAATACCTTGAACTGAAGACACTGGAGTCACAGCTCCAGGAGGCAAAGCAACAAGTAGCGACAATATAGGCACAGTTTAAACTCTTGTTGGCAGTTGAGAGGATGAAAAGATCCCAGGAACAACGCACTGCTCAATAGCAGGTCCACACCATATAGGGAAAAGTCATGGAAGTGACTAAGAGGATCCAACCAATCTAGGATGAAGCTTGCCAACTATTTGAGGAGATTGAAGGCCGAGGAGAAGATCTGGAACAAGTAGTCACTGCAGTCGAACAATGCTTGGAAGGACCTGTGAACGAGGCAGTTATTCAGGAATTTACCGAGCTGGAGGTCCTAGCGAAGCAACAGGTTGAAGCATATCGAGCCAAGATAGAGGATTTTGAGGCAGAGTTACCCACATCAGAGTGACTTGGGACGAGTCACAGGTGAGTGTTGGGGGCCTATTGTCCCTTGACCAAGTTTTGGAGATCCTTGGTCAGGTTTGACCTATTTTGGGACTTTGACAGGCTGTCGAAGGTGGAGCACAAGTCGAAGCAGATATCACGGGATCTCGACCCCTTGTTTAGATATTTTTGGGTTTTGGGCTTATGTAACAAGTATGGGGATGTCGGCCCATGGGTTTACCCATATCTAGGCCCTTTTGTAATGTATAAATAGAGTTCTAGGTGATGTAAGGAGAGAGGCATTTGTGTGATGCTGTGCTAAGTGTGAGTAATAATTTTAAATGCTTTGTGCATGTTGTGTTGGACACTTGCAGAGCTAAGTGCAAGTGGATGTAAAGAGCTTGTGTAGGGCTTTGTGTTGTAGCCTAACTTAGGGAAGGAGGATCTGGCGAAGTGCACGTGGATCTCCTGTCCTATGCAGAGTAGGATCTTGTGGCTCTGTGCATGTAGATGATTGACGAAAGACAATAAAGGGAAGAAGAGTTGGTGGATGTATCCCTAGGCTGGGGGTGAACCACATATATCTTGTGTTGTGGTTTCTTTGTGCATTATGGTTGTTTTATTGTTCATATGGTTAATGCTTAGTGTAATGATGTATGCTTAGATGACTATGATACTTAGTGCCTAATGATGTGATAATGATGTGAATAAGATTCTATATCTGATCTATGTTGATGTGATTAGTGCTTGAATGTGTTGGATCTTGTCGAATACTGCATTGCTCTATGATTAGGGTTTATCTCCGCTGTAAAAAAGACTAAATACTAATGAACAATAAATTCTAAGTGCTCTGCTAAGGTGTTGTAATCATATATCTATGCCCCAGCTAGGTTGCATACATCTGAGTCCTACAACCACCCCTGCCTCTACCTTGTGTGAGACTTAATCTGCTTCGCAGGTGTTTCCAAAAGGACCGACAATTAGAGTTTTGTTGGTGCATTGTTGAAGCATTGAACCCTGGGTATTCCCCTATGCCAACAATATTTATACCCTTTATGTCACTTCCTTTTAACATTAGGGACGACCTGAAACTTTCTTATTTTGTAATTCTTTTCTTTAATTATTTTCAAGGCCGACCTTTACTTCCTTCTTCAATTCACTTTGTCATCTTCAAAAATTCATTTCTCCTCAATCATGAGGATCCACATGACATGCCACCTACTACTAGAAACAACATGATGTATACTATCCATCCATGGGTGTTGTATCTGTATGTGCACTGTCCTTCATGTGCAAATACCCTCATCAATCTTGGGGTCCAAAAACAATGACTAGGGTTGACATCAATGACAACAACCAGTCTTCCAACAATCTCCCCTTTTTTCATTGATGGCAACACTCATGCTTCCCCTGTCATCATGATCCCAATTTCTCTCCCCCTTTGACATCAATGAAAAAGGGTGGGGTTTCTCCCTCGAAGTTTAATGGAAAAAGGTAACTCTCTTCTTTGGGGCTTCTCTCCCTGAACATATAGCACTTAATAACACTTCATTTTTATGGTCTCTTTCTTCCTTGGAGTTGTTTCATGGTTTTAGGATGTATATGTTACTTGGTCTTCTTGTTGCAGTTGCAACCAATCTTCCTAAACCTTCTTCTTTGATTTTGCATCTTTGTGAGTCAAACGTGAGAGTATATCCTTGATCACACATTTTACTAACACTGAGTAGATTATGCTTCAAGTCTTCAATCAATAGGACATTTGTTTCTTTTACATTTTTTCTTCCAAGCTCTACTACACCTTCTCCAAGTATTTTGGCAGATGAGTCATCTCCAAATGCAACATTTCCACCCTTTCTCTTCAAGCTGATGAGTTTGTCTTGATCCCCGGTAATGTGTGAAGAGCATCCACTGTCTATGTACCATCCATCTTCTTCTTTACATTTTTCAGCGGTCAATGCTATTTGACAATCTTCATTGTTTGGAATCTCTTTCCTTCTCCATACTATGGTTGGCATAGGGACATTTGGCATAGGAGCATCTTCATTCATATATCTGCGATATCATGCTTTGTGACCAAGTTAATTACATTTGTAGCATACAATATTTTTGTCCATCAATGGGGAAAATGAATTATAAATTATGTTGACAAATCCACGATTATTTCCATATCTTCTATTTACACCATTCATGTTTCTTGCATAGTTGTTCCTTCCATTGATTCTGCAATTAATTTCCTTATATCCAAACTTTTTGCAAGTATAACAATGATCAAGAAAGAAATTTTGATACTTGGGAGTAAGTGACCTTCTTTTTGATGTAGTCCATCTAGGTTCATGATCTACTCTTCGGTAGTTTCCTTCATACTGATTAAAACTTCTTTGATTGAAGGTAGGAGGTATTATTGGATATTCACCTCTTTTGTAATCATTCCTTTTTTCTGGTATCCTGGTCCACTTCTCATCAACTATCTGTGTAGATCTTTCTTCAACCTTATTGTTGGTATTTTCATCTTCTTTGTATGAAGTTTCACCCATGCATACAAGATGTGTTAAGTCTTTTGGCACTTGAGAGTTTCTTAAGCTCTTCCTCAATGAGACAACTTCTTGTTCAAGTTTCTCACAATCTTCTTCTTTATTCCCCCATTGTTTCATAAATGTACACTCGAGAGCCTGCCAACTATCAATAGAGGCAGTGGGGATCTCACCAAACCATTTGCAAACATCACCCTTTAGGGTTTGAACAAACAACCTCATGAAGACATCGTCATGCTCGACGGACAAGTTATCAGTGAAATTTTGGAAGGCGGCTAGATGTTCTTTAGTAGAAAGGGTTAGATCACCATTGTATTTCGGTAATAGCTTTAGGTAGTTTTTATGTAGGTCATGGACATGAGAAGGTAGATTTAGAGGGTCGAATTGGGCCATGACCCATGGGTTTAAAGGTGGCGGGGGAGATTTATTTCCCCAAGCTCTTCATCCTCCTATATTATCCATAAGGTTCTGCAAGATAATGTTATGGGCCTCGATTGATGTAGGGCTCATAGGATTTTTCAGAAACGGTTCAAAGGAGGAGCTCTCCTATTGACAGAATCCTAAAGGAGAATTATGTAGATATATTAAGGGTTTAGGAGGTAGCTTGGAAGCATAAATAGAATCAACAGATATAACAACAACCTCTAAAAGTTTGCTACCTATGTGAACATCAGAATGAGAAGCTCCCAAATTAGGGTTACCTAGAGGTGAAGATATTTGGCGTTCTTCGAGGTTTAACCAGGTAATGAGCTTCTCAAGGTATGCGTATACTAGAGTATGCTCAGGATCTAGGTTGCTGCTGGTATGTCTTCTATTAGATTCCACATATTCTTCTTGTGGAGTCACTAGGGGAGATTAACTTAACAACCAGGTGTCTGGAACTCGTTCACCTCCGAGTACTAGATCTACAATGTCATGTCCCCAGGGAAATATTTTCTAGGATATAAATGGAACTATGTCGAGGAATCCCAGGGGATAACACCCAAAACGGATCTTAAAGCCATGTTGATTTACAATAGAAATTATGCAATTTTTTTTGGAAACTCTCTCTCTCTCTCTCCCTCTCTCTCTCTCTCATAACTACCAGCCTTCAAACAATACCAGAAACAAGATCAATACGTTCAACCTGAAGAGGCATATGTACACGAGTGATTTAAACAATTTGATTTTAGTTTGAGAATGGGGTGAATTTGGAAGAAACACATGATCGATGTGTGAGGCCACTTTAAGGTGAATCTCACAGCCTATGGACAAAATAATGTGATCAAAAATTAAGAATTCATCAATTCTTACAAATATATGAAATTGTTAAAAAACGCATCAAACAGTAAACATTTTCATATAAATCCATGGAGGTAACCTATGCACATCATTAAATACATGAAAAATTGACATGAAGTGGTCATACATTAAGAGGAAATTACTTCAACATCATAAGCTAAAGAACACACAGTCACACTGTACGTGTTATAAAACTTGTTGCTCGATATTTTATTAATGAGGATCTGATACAATAAGCCATGAACTAAGAGGGATGGCCTTTACATGAGCACATACACAAAAATAAGCACATACTAAAGAATAATGTAGGGGATGGATCTCTTGTATCCTATCGCCCTGAAATTGGTCTGTGTCTGAGGTTTTTTTTGATTAGACAACTTTGGTATAAGATACTCTTCAATTACCCAAAATGTTGACCCTACAAATGAGCTTCCGTTGTCGATTTATAAATGCTCTGACTTGAGAGAAAACCACTTTCTTGAACCAATATTTATTCTTGAAGCTCTATTCCATCTTTTCAAAATATTGTTACTGCGCCTGGTTTTCTAACTGATTCCATCCTTTCATTTAATTTTATTGGATTTTGCTGGGAAGAAACCCACTTTTTCCATCATGTGAGCCTTGCTGATATTGTTGTTGTTGGGTGTGCTCTACCAATCCAATTGATCCTTCGCTTGAGTATGTCCGGGTGGCTCAATTGATTCTAATCATTTCATCATAATCCTTTTATCTTAGTTTCTAGACTAATATGCTAAATGTTTCCTTCCAACTGACAAGGCTTGGTGACATTGGACACAATGGGCCAACTCATTTATCCTCTACTTCAAGCTTCTCCATTGCATTGACAATATTGAATAATACTCTTTAAGGTGGACTCTTGAATTCCCGTTCACCTTCAAAATCATCCTAATGATACTAGAGAAGGAGATTTTTGTCAAAACAAGACAAATAAAACACACTCCCAACATATGTAGCCAAGATGGTTCATAGCCCACTCTTGAGTAGGGATTTGACATAGTTGGGTCATTATTGAGAACACCTGTCATATGAGTAAATCCTCTTTAGGACCCAAACCATTAGAATATGAATGGATGTGATCTATGTTTCCTTCTCTTTTAGCGGCTTGACACATATTGGAGAAGGTAGCTAATGAGGAGTGATGATTTTCTATACTCAATGAGATTTATGAAAATATCATGCTCGCATGATTGTGCATATAGGGGTGATGATTAATGACTTTGTCAGTCCTTAAGCATGAGTATAATTATGAACAAAGGATGGAAAAATGTGATATCAAATATTTCTTTATATGTCACGTCCTTTCCAATGGATCTGGCAAGATGCCAACAAATATTCCCACTTGCCTCACGAATTTTCCCTCACACCTCTATCTCCATACTCGTATATTTTTCCCATGTCTTAGAGTCTTTGTAATTTGAAAAAATGCATGAAATCAGAGATGAAGTCATGTTGATGCCAACATGAAGAATTCGATGCGTGGAAACTTGAGATTAGTTCATGTAGACACTGAAGTGTCTTCGCAGGATCGGTGTATGTATGAAAGAGTCCATCATGGAGACCAGGAGTAATAATGGGATCCTTTTTCATATATGGCATTCTCTTACAGGATTGAAGAACACATGGTGGTATTTTGAATTCTTTTTCAGCTTTCTAGGCGTCTAGGTGGACTACCATGTCGACTCCAGGTGGCGTTGAAAGAGAGGTCCCACAATCGATGAGTTGGCTAGTGTATAATCTTGATGGGATGGGAATAACACTGTCGCGACCCTAAGGGAGTGGTTTCCTTTTCCTTATTTTACCATGTGAAATATTTTATCATTTGACACATAGCTTCCTAAAACCACTGTCACACCCAGAGGTGGCGTTAACTTTTGTATGCTTTTCTGATGCAACATGTGCTATCTACCATTAATCAATGTCTCTTGCAACTGTTGGATAATCAATCCCATGCTCTTTCCCATGATTTCTTTTCATGCCTTGGTTATATGACTTGGTTCCATTTGGGAGGAGGCTTAAACTTATTTTAGGTGATATAAGCACCCGAGTATTGAGAATGAGTCTCAGGCCCTTAGGGCTTGATTTTTCATTGTACATTTATTGGTGGTCGAACATATGCTCTACCTCTTTGGTGTGTGATCTATTTTAGCTCTCTCTTTTTACCTCTTTATATTGAATTTTAACCCCTTAATATCAATCGTGGTGTGCGTTAATGACTGGAACAAAACTGATACTAACTTCGTCTCTAACAGGGTCAACATACCCCTATGGTCTACTGAGAACTGTATACCTAGTACCTTCTCTTGTTGGGTTACAGATTCTATGTCCTAACAAATTATTCTCTTTGCACCTGGAAAACCGATTCGATAAGTGAAACAAAATTTCTCAACAACTTAAATTCTAAAACTCTAATTCTCACTTGTTTGAAATATGGTGAATGAAGTAAAATTAAAAACATATAACATGAATGGAAAAGATTTATTTATGTAAAGAGTCAGGAATCTGGAATAATTCAGTACTGCAAGAATTTTTTTAGGAACTTCTGATTTACGGGAGGTCCAAATGCTTCTCCATCTAGTTGTGTTAGATCATATGTGTTGTTATCTTGGATTGCAATGATCTAGAAAGGTCCAAGCCATAGGTTGTCAAATTTTATGTGTTTTCCCTTTGCTTCTCTTCTAGCATCCCACTTTAAAACTAGATCTCATGTCCTAAAGCTTCTCTCCTTGGATATCTTGTCAAATATTTATTTCATTCTAGCCCGATGAGCCTAAGATCTAAGTTATACTTGGTCCCTCACCTATTGTACTTCAATCAGTTGGATGATTCTTCTCTGCATATCATCTGATTCTGCCTCTTCATCTTGTAACAGTTTCATCATGGGAAGGCTGAGTTTTATGGGAAATATATATTCAATCCCATATACCAATTGAAATGGATATGTACCAAGATACCTCTTGATGCTTACTCAATCTTCCCATAATGCATATTTTAGGTGGGAATCCCAAGATTTTTTGTTTTGGGACAACACCTTTTTGATGATCTTTATGAGGTTTTTGCTAGACGACTCATCTAGGCCATTCCCTTGTGGATAATATGCAGTGGAATGTCCCAGCTCTATGTTGTACCCCTAACAAAATTGTAATAATTTGGCATATTTGAAATCCTGGGCATTATTAGTTATAATTTTCATAGGGCATCCAAACCTTGATAAGATGTTTTCTTCTAGGAGCTTGATGATGAAGGAATCAGTTGATGCACTAGTGGAGATTGCTTCCACCCACTTGGTGAAGTAGTATGTGGCTGTCAGGATCCATTTATGTTTCCCACTTAAATTTGGGTGGATTTCACCAATGAAATCTAGACCCCATAGTTGGAAATGTGATTCTGCATGAACATGTCTAAGGGGAAGAGGTTGCAATTTCTACTTTCCTACAAACACCTGACATTCTACACAGGCCCTAACCATATAGTTTACATAAAAAATTAATGAGGGCCAATAGTAACCAACTCAAAGGATTTTGTATGCAATGGTTGTCCAAGCCTGATGACCTCCACATATCCCTTTATGAAATTCAATGATGATCTCCCCAGTCTCTTCCTCTGTAAGACATGTCAACAATATTCCTACTGGATCCTTCCAAAATAAATGTTCTCCCATAATGCAATACTTTGCATCTTTTATATTGATTTACCTAGCCTTGTCTTTATCCCACAAAAGTGAGCAATTCAGGTGTTGAGGGTAAAAAACTATGTCTTTGTACTAGCCAGATTCAGAGAACTTGAGGCTAACCTTAGAAATTGGATCTTATGCCTCATATTATTCTTTACTATATCCCATGAGGTTTGTTGTCATAAGATTCAAATAAATATCTTGATAATTGGACTCAACCCTAAATTTAGCCAACCCTTGGCCTTTTACCAACTTGGTGGGTTTTATCTCCAAATCATACTCCTACATCTTGGTGATCCATTTTCCTCTTGTACACTCACTTCGAGGTTGTGTGAGAATATCTTTAATAGCATTGTTTGGTACATACGCAACAATTCTGGAGTGCAAGATATAGTCTCTAAAGGATTTCAATGATTTAACCAGGGCATATGCTTGTTTCTCCAACTTACTATATCTTAATTTGGCATCTCTCAGAGATTTGTTGATGAAGGCTATAGGTTGCTCCTGGATTTCAATATTTTTCTACAGGAAGACAATAACTATGGTGTGTTCAGAAGAAAAATGAAACATAAAAAACTCATCATAATTCAGGCTGTCTAGGACTAGTGATTTTACCAAGGCTTCTTTGATTGTCCGAAAGGATTTTCTAGCTTCAGGGGTCCACTTTATTTCATGATTTTTCTTTAACATGTTAGTTTTATTCTTGAATATCTCAACAACTTTAGGGATGAACCTTCTCAGGAAGTTGATTCTACCCAGGAAAGCTTGCACCTCCTTTCTATTTCTGGGTATAGAAATATGTTTTATTTCTTCTACCCTTTCTAGATCTATATTCACCCCCTCTTCAGACACTATATGACCCAAAAGTTTTCCTTCATTCATGGAAAAGTAATATTTTTTTAGATTCAAGGATAATCCAAACCTTCTACATTTCAAAAACGTTTGCTTCAAGTGTTCGATGTGTTCCTCATCTATCTTGGAGAAGACAATCATGTAATCCATATATATGAAAATGAATATATCATTTTCTCCTACGAAGGAAATATCCACGCGCCACTAAAATGTATCTCCTGCATTTATCAAACCAAAGGGAATTTTATCATACATGAAAGTTCCCCATGGGATGGTGAAAGTTGTCTTTTCCCTGTCATCGGGATCCATTGCTACTCGATTATATCCTGAGAAACCATCCATCATGGAAATTCTATTTTCTCCCACCACTTTCTGAAGTATATGGTCCATTTTAGGAAAATGATAGTTATTCTTTAGTGAGCATTTATTCAGGTTTCTAAAATACACACATAGCCTTATCTCTCCACTCTTCTTCCTAACTAGGACCAAATTAGCTACCCATTTAGAATACCTAAGGGGGATGATAATATGAGCATCGAATAACTTCCTCACATTTTTCTCAATGGTTGATAGCAACAAGGGGTTGACTTGTCTTAACTTCTAGATAAAAGGCTTAGTGCCATGATTGAGTGGTATTTTGTGTTCTATAATGCTAGTATCATATGTTTTTAGATCTTCATATTTTCAAGGAAAGATGTCTACATATTCCTTGAACAACTGCAGGCATGCAACCTTGTTCTTGGGGGATATTTATTTGTATAGTATTATGAATTTTGGTTCCCGCTCTATCCCAATGTTGCAATCTTCAATGTTTTCATCTTTGGGCATGGCTATAGGCTTTATGGGCACATCATTTCTATCAAATAGTTGTTCCAGGGGGGCTAGTCCTTTAGGGATAAAATTGTTCTTTAGTTGGAGGACTTTGTGACCAACATGTATTCACTAAACTCATAATTCATTTGCATATCTACTTCAGCCACAACTTCCCCTTTTTCTTCATCATCTGAATTTACATATGTGTTGGAAAATTCATCTATGATTTCCAGGAATCTTTTGATTTGTTGATCATCTTCAAAGACTTTCCAATACTTTATATTATCATGGATGGAATGTGTATACCTCATCTCACTATCATATCTCATATGAGGATTAGTAGGGTCCTTGAAATTAATGGGTTCTACAACTAAAGAATCAACTTGCTGATTAAATTATCTTGAGAGAGCAATGATGTTAAAAGATTTATAAAAATTATCAATTAAATCACATACCCAATTTCTGTAAGATCTCATCCTGGGGTGTCTTGTCTTATAGCCACCTTTGATTTGCTGAACCATGAGCTCATAATATCCAAAGGATACTAAATCAATAATATGCATCTTCCTTGTAGCTTCCAAACCCAGAATCAAGGCTTCATATTCAACTACATTATTAGTAGCTTCAAATTCCAACTTGTAGGAAAAATGGATTTCTTCCTTTTGGGGGGAAATAAGTAATACTACGGGTCCTAATCCCTCTGAATATGATCCATCAAAGTACATTATCCATATACCCTATGTCTCTTAGGAAGGGCTCAAAAAAAGACTTATCTGAGCCAAGGCTTCTCTATACTCTTAAATTACTGAGAGGATGCAACAACCTAGGTCTTCATAAACAACATATATAGGGTGATTTATAGAGTTATTTTGGTCATTTATTACATAGGAAAACTATGTTTCTATGTAAAATATTCTATTTTCTCCTGCAAAGGATGGTACAATGGCATAGGTCATATCCATTTGCATCGTACTCCTTATCTTTCTAGCCCAATTTATGGATAGTAGCATCACATAGTTCACAGGTACATCAACTACCACCACATCCATCATAATGATGTTAATAGGTAGTTGAGCCAAAGTAACTACCATATATTTAATCAATCCATCACACTTCACTTTCATGGCATCAAAAGAGTAGAGGTCATGGTAAGGCATGGTTATTTCTAACCCCAATTTCTCCATTACCAATTTTGGAATGAGGTTATGAGATGCACCAGAGTCGAGCATACAATTGTGTAGCATCTTATCATGAATATTCATGGTCACATAGAAGGGTTCAATTGAATCCTATTTATCATCTATATGAGGACCAAGTGCTATTGCAGGAGACTCATCTTGTATATTCACAGTGTCAGGTGGACTCACTGGGATTTTTCCTTGTATATTTTTTTCAATATTCTTATGGTATGAGGGATTTTTAGCCAATTTAGACAATTGGACCAAGATCTTGATTTTGGAATTTTCTTTCTCAAAATTGAAGGATGAAACTGACTCCTCAAGCTCCTCCCCTCTTTTTTTGCTTTTGAAGTTTCACCAACTTCTTTAATATTGATAGTATTTTTTAGTTCTTTTAATTTATCCATAGAAAGACTTTAGCTCAACTTCTTAGGTTACAGTTGACTATCCTAGTTAACAGATTTCTGCCTAGGCTCGAGATCATACTTCCTATGCATTATGACCTCTAATGCATCATCAAACCTTCTATACTGAGTAGAGAACCATGCTTCTTGATTGAATTCATTTTTTAAAGTTGGCCCCTTGATGCTAAGAGAGTCTTCATAATCATTCTGAGTTAGGTGCATAGTATTATTTTCCTCCTACAACAGGTATATGTCCTCTCGATTTTCAATGTATCCTTCATTTGTTTCCACCTCTAGCAGGTTATTTTGATCATTAGGGAATACAAGAGGTTGAATGCGTTTCTCATCATTTCTTATTTCTCTCCTCATGAGTTGAGGATTAAAGGCCTCCTAAATTGGTTAGGTTTCCTCACCCCTCCCTCTTGAGGAACCTTATTAGCATTGCCATTTTCCATCTCAAATACAAAAATCTTGTTTTTCATATTTTGTATCATTCTAGACATTTCATCCATTCGAGACAACAAAAGACTCATTTGATTTCTTCCTAAGGAAGCCAAATTTAGTCAGGTAGTACATGTTGTCTCTCTTCTCCCCCCCACTATTTCATAAATGCAGTCTCGAGAGCATGCCAACTGTCAATAGAGGTAGTGGAGAGATCCATGAACCATTTACGAACATAACCCTCTAGGGTTTTAAAAAAAAACCTCATGAAGACATCATCATGCTCCAAAAACAAGTTATTAGTGAAATCTTGGAAGGAGGCTAGATGTTCTTCAACAGAAAGGGTTGGCTCACCATTGTATTTGGGTAACAACTTTAGGTACTTTTCAGGTAGGTCATGGACATGAGTAGGTAGATTTAGAGGGTTGAATTAGGCCATGGCCCATGGTTTTAAAGGTGGTGGGGGAGGTTGATTTCCCACATCTCTTCCTTCTCCTAGATTAGCCATAAGGTTATGCAAGATAATGCTATGGGCCTTGAAAGACAAAGGGATAACATGGTTTTTCAGAAAGGGTTTAAAGGAGGAGCTTGCTTCTTCACAAAATCCTAAAGGAGAATTATGCATATATATTAAGGGTTCAAGAGGTAGCTTAACAATAGAAATAGAATAAACATATATATCAATAGCCTCTAAAAACTCACTACCTATATGAATAGTAGAATGAGAAGATCCCAAATTAGGGTTACCTGGAGGAAAATATATTTGACGTTCTCCAAGGTTTTTTTAGGGAACAAGCTTATTGGGGTATGAGTATACTAGAGTATGCTCAGGATTTGGGTTGCTTCTTGTATGTCTTCTAGTAGATGCCAGATATTCTTCTTGTGGAGTTTCCAGGTGAAAATAACTTAACATCTAGGTGTCTAGAACTCGTTGACCTCCGAGTACCAAATCTACACCCCAAGGAAAAATACCTTCAAATTATGTTCCCCGACAACGACGCCATTTTAGATGTTATCCCTCGATATGTTCCAGGATGTAAATGGAACTATGTTGAGGCACCATAGGGGCTAAACAAGATCAAGACATTCAACCTGAAGAGGCATATGTCCATGAGTGCTTTAGACAGTTTGATTTTAGTTTGAGAAGGGGGTGAATTTGGAAGAAACATAAGACAGAATTGTGAGGAAACTTTAAGGTGAATCTCATAGCCTATGGACAAAATAAAGTGATGAGCAATTAAGAATTTGACAATTTTTACAAATATATCAAATTGTTAAAACATGCATCAAACAGTAAAATTTTTCATATATATAAATCCATGGAGGTATCCTCTGCACATCATTAAGCACATGAAAAAATTACATGAAGTGGTCATACACTCAGAGGAAATAAATTCAACGTCATAAGATAAACAACACACAGTCACACTATACAATGTACATGTTATAAAACTTGTTTCTCAAGCTTTTATTAATGGGGATATTATACAAGAAACTATGAAATGAGAAGGATGGCCTTTGCAAGATCACATACAAAAAAAAAAGAAATTACTAAAGCATAATGCGGGGGATGAATCTCTTGTAGCTTGCAACCCTAAAATTGGTCTGTGTTTGAGGGGGTTTTTGATCAGATAGGTTGGGTATAAGATAATCTTCAATTCCCCAAAATGTCGACCTTACAAATGAGCTTCCTCTGTCGATTTATAACTGCTCTGAATTGAGATAAAATGACTTTCTTGGACCAATATTGCTTCTTGAATCTCTATTCCATCTTGTCAGAATATTGATACCGCACGTGGTCTTCTAATTGATTCTATCCTTTCATATTATTTTATCAGATTTTCCTGGGAAGAAACTCACTTTTTCCATCATGTGAGCCTTGCTAATGGTGTTGTTGGGTGTGTTCTTCTAGTGAAATTGAGCCTTGGCTTGAGTACATATTGGTGGCTTAATTGATTATGATCATTTTATCATAATCCTTTTATGTCAACTACTAGAATAATATGCTAAAAGTTTCCTTCTAGCTGACAAGGCTTGGTGACATAAGATACAATGGGACAAGTCATTCTATCCTCTACTTCAAGCTTCTCCATTGCACCGATAGGATTTACTGATACTCTTTAGGGTGGACTCCCGAATGCTCATTCTCCTTCAAAATCATGCTAATGATACCAGAGAAGGACATTTTTTTCAAAACGAGACAAAGAAAACATGCTTCAAGCATCTGTAACCAAGATGGTTCATAGCCCACTCTTGAACAAGGAGTTGACGAAGGTGGGTCATTATTGAGGACACCTATCATATGAGTAAATCCTATTTAGGACCCAAACCATTAGCAGATGAATGGATGGTGATCTTTGTCACCTTCTCTTATAGGGGTGTTATCCCATAGCCTAGGGATAACTAAGGTGATTATGGCTCGAGGCCCACATGTCCTAGACATGGAGTACCGAGAGCCATATTGACTTGAGCCTAGCCCTCGAGGGCCCATATTTCTTCTTCAGTTCCTCCACCTTGTCAGCAGCATCAACATCCATCCCATCGGTCTGGTCCTTCAACAACAATGGGTCTTTCTCCATGAGGTAATGAGTCTGAGTATCATTGAATGTGTCACTCTGATTATCAAAACATTTGAATAAGTGCATTTAATTATTTTTACTTCTAACGTGTGCTTGGACCTTATGCCTTTCCAATTGTCCACACCTGGGGGGAATGAAAAGATGCCCTAGTAATTTGGTTCCCATAGGGTTTGATTTTCCATTGGGTGGGTTCATGAAAGGTCATCGCCCATTCCCACCATACTTACCACTCTTCATCTTTTTCCCTCTCATCCATACCATACATTGGTTCGGGCATTGGGTTTTCCAAGCTATCAAAGGGTTGTACCTTGCCTTATGGGAAGAAGGGGGTAAAGGCCCAGAGGGTAAAAGTATATGGAAAAAGATAAAATATAAAAGAAAAAAACCTTCAGATGCTTCACCCATGGATCCCCAAGAAAGCAATAAAATGCTTCTCAATAAGAAACTAAGGGACCCATAAAATAATAAAATTAAGACCTAGTTGGAGGATAGGGGGTCTCATCATGAGCCAACCTATTAGGTCTATGGGAATATAGCAGTATGACACTACCATTCAGTTGGTCACCACGTCAGGGTAGTGGCTATTGGTGGCATAACCAAGGGAAAGGGGTTCTCATCACGAGCCAACCTTCTCATCTCCATGAAATGCTTGTGGATAACATTGTCACCACTCATCACCACGCTAGGGTAGTGTCCCCTAGCTAGGTTCTTGAAAGAAAAATCAATAAGATAAAAAATATAAAAGGCATTGAATGGAATTGGAAACATTTTCATCAATGACAAGGTGCAACTCACCCTCTTCAGAGGCACCCACATGTAAGCCATACATTCCCCTGTCATCACTGCACCCATTACCCAAACATCCCTTACCACCTCATCCACTTATATGGAATGGATTTGTCTTCATATGGAAAAATCCCACATCCAATGAGAATTAGCACAATAGGAAATCCTAACGTCCCCTCCAAACTTGGCTTGTAGAATAACATAACGTCTTTGAGCACTTATCTGCGAAAAGGGGGTTTTATGCACATGTTTAAATACCTTGATTATTAGATGTGATTAACATTGCTATGATCCCTGTGACTTATGAGCCTATGTAGGGCATAATTGTTGTTGTTGCAGGGCCACACTCGACAGACATGTATACATGGGGAGATGATTAGATCATACCAACATAGGGCTAAAATCCCACCAGATGGATGTTGAGACACCAGCCAAAAGCAACGACAGATCAAAGGTTTGCACTAGAGAGAGAGGAGGATGTTCCACTAGAGATGGCCTGGCAGGCCTAGACCCAGGGCGGTCTTTCCCTTCTCACTATGATGTAGGTCTTGAAAGGCCCATGAACTTACACATGTGACCCTTGATGTCACCGAATGTTTTGGAAACTTTGGAGGCAGTTGTGTGCCAAGTGGAACATGTGGTTTGATCTAGAGGCCTTGGGAGGCCTAACGTTTTTCTCCTAGAGGCCAACGTTGCACTAAAAAGGCCTAACATCACCCTAAAAGGGCATGAAGTCACCTTTTCTTCTTGATTTAGGGTTTTATTTTGTCATTTAATGTAAAAATTGGATATTACATGTAAACTGGCCATGTCAGCCTTTTTGACCTAATTATGGTCATTGTAACTGTATAAATAAGGGATTTTCCCTTGTATTGTTTCATCATCTTTCACTCACACAAGTGTGAGTTCTGAAATTTTCACCCTAATTGGGGTTACATGACTGAAATTTAGTGCGCACTTCTTGAAGGAGGCTTTTCTTCGACTTTTTTGGCAATTTTCTTGGTGGAAGTGTTCAACTAGAGTATTTGCTAGATGATTCTTGGTGGATTTAAGTAAATTTTCTGCAATTCTTCTTCATTGAATGGTTATGGTTACATTTATCTTTTATTTACACTAATATTATGAAATTGCTAGCTTAAAACCCTTGGAGGCTAAGTACATGTTATTGTCCTTGCCTTAATAGCTTTTACCTACCAGATTTTGCTAAAAAGACGATTTTATTGAAGCTTTTGCTAAGGGCCTTGCCATTGCAACACCCTAGCACATTTTTCTTCATCTAAGCCGTCATTTACTTCATCTTTGAGCTAAAGAAGGTGAAAAACTACTAGAGCCTAGGGCTACCTACTTCCTAGTAGCTATTTTCCCCTAGGGTTTGGTAATTGAAGCCTTGGGTTACCAACACTTCAACCATTGATTCCTATTGTCTTTAGTTCTCTTATTATCACTTGTTCCTTCAATATTTTATTCTACCTAAAAGACTCTATTTTCCCTAAAAATCACTGATCTAAGCCTTGCTATTGAGTGATTGACAAAAACCACTATCAAAACCTATACTTGAAGCTCTCTACGAACTACTCCTAACCCTAGAATAGTCTAATCTACTAACTTAGTTGTTGTTGTTACAAAAATAAGCTACAACCATCTATTGCAGCACTAAAAGCACCTAAAAGCACTTGAAAAAGTTGATAAATACATTTCCTTCTTTGCTTCTGACAAATCCTAGTATTTGGTATTGATTAGTAATTATTCTTGGTAATTTTGAAGTCGTTTTAAGGCACTTATTGTGAAGCTATTATCTTATAAACATTGCTGCTACAAATGTCTGTTTTCTTCAACATATATCAGCCATTTATTTTATTGATAAAGTCCATGGTTTTATGAAGTGATAACACCAAGTTGTACTTGCGAAAGATATCTTTTCTTGTTGCTTTGCTCTGGGCGGGTACATCTTAATACTTCACTACTTCATTGGAGAAAACCCCGGGAATTTCTAATCAGTGTGACTTGTGAGAGGGGACATTTTCATAGACACCTTAACCTTTTCCTTCTCAAACCCCCAGGTCATCGGGGATGTCTCCCTTGGGCCATCAATCCTAAATAGAAAGAAGAATCTTATTAAGGTGACAGTGATAGGATAACCTCCGTTTTCCTAAACCTTATCCTTTGGATTAAGTACAAATTGTGCGATAACAGTTTGGCGCCATTGTTGAGGAACACTGAGTCAATTCTCCTCAAAGATGACACTTCTCGGTAAGCCTTTCCTAAAAATCCTTTACTTTTCAAAGCTTATCTGGCGACTCCACTAAGGGTGATCTCCTCATCCCTTTGATAGTTTCAAGAAAACTATATAGTGACTCCACAAACCATAGGGAGGTACACCAACCCTCCCCAATCCTTTAAAAGAAAGCCTCCCTGAAACTCTCTTATAGTAAAATCACTGTTTGGAGGAAATCTTCCTTTAAACACAATGTCTAGCAAAGGAACTCAGACTATCAACCCAAACCAATATAATAACCAAAGACAATGGTCATCCAAGATTTTCAAACCGCTAGACATGACAGCTATACCAGGCTACCCTAGGGAAATGCCCCCTAAGTATGAAACATGGTTGCCTAAATTTACTGGAAATGATGTAATCAGTGTCGAAGATCACATGAGCAATTTTTGGGACTTCTTCCAGCTTCATCCCATCAATGATGATGATGAATATTTAGCTATGAAATTGTTCTCTGCTACCCTCCATGATGGCGCTAGGCGTTGGTACAATGGTCTCCCTGATGCCAATATTAAAACCATGGATAGGTTAGAGGAAATATTCCTCAAATGATGGAGTGTCACGGAAGACCCTAACATGCTACTGATAAGGATGAATAACCTCATGAAACAAGAGAATGAAACCGTTATATAATTCCATGACAAGTTTGAAAACTTGTTGCAAAATATCCCTGTGAGTCATAATCCTTCTGACAGTTTCTTTCTTTTCCTTTATACCAAAGCCTTTACAAGTCAGCTAGGGTATCTACTCAGAGATTAAAAACCTTAAACAATCCAAGAATCCTAAGAGTTAGCTACAAGGATCGAATACAACCTTTCATCATCTAGAGTCGAACCTTTCTCATCCCCAAGAGTCAGAATGGACACTAAACCTAAGATAGTCCACAATGTTGAACCTACCTCAGACATTGGTGCTAGCTTGGCGAAGTTGAAATTGACTGTAGATGGCATGGTAAAAACCCAAGAGCTAATGATGAATAGGATTTTCAACCTAGAAAGGACTCAACAACAATCCACTAGGGTTGCTTACAAGGGCCAACTCCAGAAGGGGAACCAAGTTTTTAGACAAAAGAATGATCAATAGGTTCCAAATACTTTATCCCCTGCAAACATAGTAGATGAAAACCCTTGGCTCCTACAATGAAGTGAGTCACACTAGGAGCACGAGTGTCCTTTCAAAAAGGGAAACCATGACCAAGTGAACATACTGGACCATACCATCGAGGATCCTCAATTTTTTTTTAATATTACTCCCGAGGAACATCAAGAAGGCATGAAATAAGTAACCAAAAAGGATAGGATGGAGGTAATAAACAACCTTGACCAAGAATCAAGAGAAAAGTTGAAGAAGAAAGAATTTCAAGTGTATACTAGACAAAATAAAATGAACCAACCTCTCTCTACTGATCTTGTGGAATCACAAACAAGGCCTCCACCCATGAACACCCTCCATAAGAATCCTCCCAAGACCGAAAAGGTGGACTTAAATTTTGACTTTGAAGGGGTATTAGCCAAGATGCATGTGACCATCCCCTTGAGAGAAGTCATCAAGGTACCATTTGTCAATGAAAGGTTTGATAATTTTTTCAAAGGATCAGATGGACCAATGGACCCTCCTATTATGCTACAAGCCAATCACTTAAGAGTGCAACATGGACACCCACCTTTATTCATGACCTTATTGATCAATAACAAATGCCTTAACAACTGTATGTTGGATTCAGGGGCAGGTGATAACATGATGTCTTTGAAGGTCATGGAACAATTGGGCCTAAAAGTCTCACGACCTTACATGAATGTGTGTGGTTTTGAGTCCAGAGCCATACCCACACATGGGGTAATTGATAATGTGGAACTATGCCTTGGAAGATACCTCAAGAGAGTGATCCATATGGACATTGTAGTGGTGGATGTCCCAGATGTGTAGGGAATGCTGTTGTTCAGGAAATTTGTTGCAATGCTGGGAGGCACTCTAGAGATGGATCTCACTTATATCAATGTGCCTATGAATGAATGAACAATAAGTTGCCTCCCAAATGTGGCAATGACCAAAATCCATGTGCAAGAAATTAACGATCACATTGAAGATTACAAAACACATGAGCCGATCATAGAGAGTCTTCTTGAATTTTATCCTGATGACATGCATTTTTATACAGAAGAAGAATTTGATCAGATACAATGGCCGAAGAAAGAGGATTATCAACAACTCCTGAACAAATATAAAGACAAATAAGTTGGGACTGTCAAATTATTAAAGAAAGGAGAAGATGACATATTAATCTAACCGTACCAATAGGAAGTTTTCACAGTAGAGTCCCACCCTCCTCCCTCAAGAGAGTACACCAGGGTTGTGCAATAAACAACCAAGTTCAAAACCAAGGATTACAAAGAGGGAGACATAGTGTGGATGCGGGACACAAAGAAGGGAGAGCCTACTAATGTCAAGGGAAGTGCATAATTTTGGCTTGGACCCTTCAGAGTTGGAAGAAAGTCAGTTGATGATGCTTACTATTTGTCTACATTGGAAGGAAGAAGGCGCCTATTACCAGTTAGCGGACACCTCCTCAAACCCCATCAGGGGGCAGAGAATTGACTTCATAGGTAAGTAGGTAGGAATCTACATTCATTGTATATACCATCTGCATTTCATGCTAGAGTAGTTGTATTTCCATTTGTATATATGCTTGCTTTCATTTTTTGTACCATATATGAGTCGTGGGTGATATCACCACCCGAAATGATTAATAATAATCTCTTGTTGAGATCAAGAAGGTAACAGGTCATGCCAGAGATGTTGAGGTTCTCATGTGCTCTACGATGAGCACATGTCCCTGAGTTGGATCCAGATGTTATCCCCTAGCCTAGGGATAACTATGGAGATTATATCTCGAGGCCCACAGGTCCTAGACATGGAGTACCGAGAGCCATATTGACTTGAGCCTGGCACTGGAGGGCCCATCTTTCTTCTTCAACAACTCCACCTTGTCAGCAGCAACAACATCCATCCCATCAACCTAGTCGTTCAACAACAATGGGTCTTGTTCCATGAGGTAATGAGTCCGGGTATCATGGTATGTGTCATTCTGATTCTCAAAACATTTGAATATGTGCATTTGATTCTTTTTACTTCTAACATGTGCTTGGACCTTATGCCTTTCCACTTTTCTACACCTAAGGGGAATGAAAGGATGCCCTAGTAAGTTGGTTACCATAGGGTTTGAGTTTCCACTGGGTGGGTTCATGAAAGGTCATTGTCCATTCCCACCATACTCACCACTTTTCATCTTTTTCCCTCTCATCCATCCCATACATTGGTTCAGGAATTGGGTTTGCCATGCTATCAAAGGGTTGTACCTTGCCTTGTGGGAAGAAGGGGCTAAAGGCCCATAGGTTAAAAGTAGCTGGCAAAAGATAAAATCCAAAAGAACAAAACCTTCAGATGCTTCGACCAGGGATCCCTGAGAAAGAAATAAAAGGCTTCTTAGCAAGAAACAAAGGGATCCATAAATGATAAAATCAATACCTAGTTGGAGGATAGGGGGTCTCATCATGAGCCAACCTATTAGGTCCATGGACATGTAGTAGTATGAAACTACCATTCAGTTGGTCACCACACTAGGGTAGTGGCTCTTGGTGGCATAGATAAGAGAAAGGGGGTCTCATCACAAGCTAGCCTTCTCATCTCCGTGAAATTCCTGTGGGTAACATTGTCACCACTGGTCACCATGCCAGGGAAGTGTCCCTTAACTAGTCTCTTGAAAGAAAAATAAAAAAGATAAAAAATATAAAAGGCATTGATTGGGATTGGAAACATTTGCATCCATGACAAGGTACAACTCACCCTCTTCAGAGACACCCACATGTAAGCCATACATTCCCCTGTCATCACTGCACCCATTTCCCATACATCCCTTACCACCTCATCCACTTACATGGCTTGGATTTGTCTTCATCTAGAAACATCCCATGTCCAATGAGAATTATCCCAATAGGACATCCTACGTCCCCTCCAAACCTGGCTTGTAGAATAACATAACGTCTTTGAGCACTTGCCTGGGAAAATAGGGTTTTATGCACATGTTTAAATAACTTGATTATTATATGTGATTGAAATTGATATGATCCTTGTGACTTATGAGCCCATGGAGGGCATACTTTTTGTTGTTGCAGGGCCACACCCGACGAATAGGTACGCATGGGGAGATGATTAGTTCAGACCTCCATAGGGATAAAATCCCACTAGATGGATGTTGAGACCCCAGCCAGGGGAAGAGATAGATCATAGGTTTGCACTAGAAAGAGAGGAGGACGTTCCATCAGAGACAGCCTGCCAGGCCTGGACCTAGGGGGTCTTTCCCTTCTCACTATGATGTAGGCCTTGAAATTCCCATGACATCATCCATGTGATCCTTGACATCACCCAAGGTTTTGGACACTTGGAGGAAGTTGTGTGCCAAGTGGCATATGTGGTTTGATGCACAGGCCTTGCATGATCCAAAAATGGATCCAAGAACCGAAATGGGTCTAGGATGACCTAAAAATAAAAATGCTCATAATCGCTTCAAAATGGACGTGTGTGTAGGCCTCATCGTTACGAACCCAACACAACTTAAATGAGATCAAACGAACTTCGTATGCGAATGATATCGCGATCTATTCATTTTGCCAAACATGCAAAATTTTGATGACTGTACAGTCCGTACAGTGCTAACGTGGCAGCTAACTGTGCAGGCCATATGGTTGTATAGTGATGTGGCATTAAGTTGGCATGATGACATGGATAGGTTTTGACAGGTCGAAGAGTGATATTGTGACATGTGGCACCACTACAAGGGTGACACATGGCATAAGCTGACATGGCAAGGTCTGTACAGCCATACGACATGTGGTAGCTGGCTGATGTGGTAGGTGCATGGACTGGACATGTATGGCAGACGGGGACAAATCATCTCTTAACATGTGGCTGTTTGATGGCAAGTGTGATGGTGCCACGTGGCACCCCTTATTTGAATATTGGTTAAAAGTTTGTTTGAGAGTCTGTGGGGGTTGAACCCGTGACCTCCATGGAAAGCCAAGTCTTTGTGTAGGCCGGGCTACCAACCCGCCTACAAAATGGTTCTTAACCAGAGGTGGCACCACTTTGTTTTAAACTTACATTATGGTTCAGTTGGGTGTGGAAAGGGCTGGGGCTTGGCCAAAGCCCTTGGTTTTCAACACTCCCATATGACTAAGAAATGAAACAATGGAGGGGGATAGCCGACGGGTGCGGATAGTTAGCCTGATGCCTGACCACATGGGCCATACGACCTAGTCCTCCGCCAAGGAAAGGGTGCCAACACCTTAACGGTGCAAAAAAATTTCCCGAGTTTCAGAAACGGGTGTGTGCCAAGTTTTTTTAAATGGGAAAGCACACAGAGCTGGGTTTTGAGGTCTGTGGGTGCGTTTTGCAGAACAAAGGACTATAAGTTTATTGGGAAAAACTCCCAGGAGTGTATTTTCTTCAATTTTTGGCCAATCCAGGTGCAGGAAGAGCCCAACTAGGGTTTTTTGAACATTCTGGAGCCATTGGAGCCATCTATTTGGCATTCTGATCATTTAAAAGTACTAGTTTTAATACTTTGATTTTATGATGAGAATAAGCCATTGAGGAGAGCAGGCCATTTTCGGGAGCTTAGTTCATCTGTTTTCAGTGCCGTCATTTTTTATGGGTTCTTGAGATCTAACAGAACATAGCCAGATCATTTTGTAATCCATTTTCACTTTTATGATGTAATTTTGAAGCTTTGAAGAGAAATAAGAAAGCCACACCCACTGAGACAAAGGCTTGGAGACATAGGTGACATTGCCGAACTCCGTTATCAACTTTGTTGTTCATGGTTTGATGTTTCTTTAGGATTATTTCCATATATGTATATCTTATTATGGTTGCTATGTTTCATCTATAATTATTCCTCTTTAATCAAATTCCTAAATGGTTAATGAACTCATGTTTTTAAAACTCAACCATAGTATTTAAAAGGTCTTTTCAGATCATTGGGAGGCCTAAAATTTTTCTCCTGGAATCCAACGTTGCACTAAAAAGGCTAACGTCACCCTAAAAGGGCACGACATCACCTTTTTTGCTTGATTTAGGGTTTTATTTTGTCATTTAATGTAAAAACTGGATATTACATGTAAACTGGCCATGTCGGCCTTTTTGACCTAATTATGGTCATTTTAACTGTATAAATAAGGGATTTTCCCTTGTATTGTTTCATCATCTTTCACTCACACAAGTGTGAGGTCTGAAATTTGCGCCCTAATTGGGGCTACATGACTCAAATTTAGTGCGCACTTCTTGAAGGAGGCTTGCTTTGGACTATTTTGGCAATTTTCTTGGTGTAAGTGTTCAACTAGAGTATTTGCTAGATAATTCTTGGTGGATGTAAGTAAATTTTCTGCAATTCTTCTTCATTGAATGGTTATAGTTACATTTATCTTTCATTTATACTAATATTACAAAATTTCTGGCTTAAAACCCTTGGAGGCTAAGCACATGTTATTGTCCTTGCCTTAATAACTTTCACCTACAAGATTTTGCTAGAAATTCGATTTTCTTGAAGCTTTTGCTAAGGTCCTTGCCATTGCAACACCCTAGCACAATTTTCTTCATCTAATTCGTCATTTACTTCATCTTTGAGCTAAAGAAGGAGGAAAAATACTAGGTCCTAGGGTTACCTACTTCATAGTAGCTATTTTCCCCTAGGGTTTGGTAATTAAAACCTTGGGTTACCAACATTTCAACCATTGACCCCTCTTGTCTTTAGTTCTCTTATTATCACTTGTTCCTTCAAGATTTTCTTCTACCTAAAAGACTGCATTTTCCCTAAAAAACACTGATCTAAGCCTTGCTATTGAGTGATTGACAAAAACCACTATCAAAACCTATACCTTAAGCTCTCTACTAACTACTCCTAACCTTAGGATAGTCCAATCTACTAACTTAGTTGTTGTTGTTACAAAAATAAGCTACAACCATCCATTTCAACACTAAAAGCACCTAAAAGCAATTGAAAAAGTTGATAAATACATTTCCTTATTTGCTTATGACAAATGCTAGTATTTTGGTATTGATTAGTAATTATTCTTGGTCATTTTGAAGCCTTTTTAAGGCACTTATTGTGAAGCTATTGTCTTATAAACATTGCTGCTACAAATTTATGTTTTATTCACCATATAACATCCATTTCTTTTATTGATAAAGTCCTTGGTTTTATGAAGTGACAACAACAAGTCTTACTTGCGAAATATATATTTTCTTGTTGCTTTGTTCTAGGCAGGTACATCTTAATACTTCACTACTTCATTGGAGAAAACCTCGAGACTTTCTAATCAGTGTGACTTGTGAGAGGGGACATATCATCCATTGCTTTTATTGATAAAGTCCTTGGTTTTATGAAGTGCCAACAACAAGTTGTACTTGCAAAATATATCTTTTCTTGTTGCTTTATTTTGGGTAGGTACATCTTAATACTTCACTACTTCATCGGAGAAAACCCCAAGACTTTCTGATTAGTGTGACTTGTGAGAGGGGACATTTTCATAAACACCTTAACCTTTTCCTTCTTAAACCCCCAGTTCACTGGGGACATCAACCCTAAATAGAAAGAGGCATCCTATTGAGGTGACAGTGATAGGATAACCTTTGTTACACCAATTTTCCTTTCCTAAACCTTATCCTTTGGATTAAGTACAAATTCTACGTTTGAGGGTTTTTTTTATCAGATAGGTTGGGTATAAGATACTCTTCAATTCCCCAAAATGTCGACCCTACAAATGAGCTTCCTCTGTTGATTTATAGTTTCTTTGACTTGAGATAAAATAACTTTCTTTGACAAATACTGCTTCTTGAAGCTTTATTCCATCTTGTCAGAATCTTGATACTGCGTGTGGTCTTCTAATTGATTCTATCCTTGCATATGATTTTATCATATTTTCCTGGGAAGAAACCCACTTTTTCCATCATGTGAGCCTTGCTGATGGTGTTGCTAGGTGTGTTCTTCCAGTGAAATTGAGCCTTGGATTGAGTACGTCTTGGTGGCTTAATTGATTCTGATCATTTCATCATAAGCCTGTTATCTCAGCTGCTAGAATAATATGTTAAATGTTTCCTTCCAGTTGACAAGGTTGGTGACATCATATACATTGGAACAACTCATTGTATCCTCTACTTCAAGCTTCTCCATTGCACTAATAGGATTGAATGATGCTCTTTATGGTGGACTCCCAAATGCTCGTTCACCTTCAAAATCATGCTAATAATAACAAATAAGGACATTTTTTCAAAACGAGACAAAGAAAACATGCTACCAACATCTGTAACCAAGATGGTTCATATCCTACTCTTGAACAAAGAGTTGACGTAGGTGGGTCATTATCGGGAACACCTGTCATTTGAGTAAATCCTCTTTAGGACCCAAACTATTAGCAAATGAATGGATGGTGATCTCTGCCACCTTCTCTTATAGGGGCTTGACACATATTGGAGTAGGTATCTAATGAGGAGCGACGATTTTCTATACTTAATGAGATTTATGAAAATCTCAAGCTCGCATGAATGCACATATCGGGGTGATGATTATTGACTTTGTTAGTCCTTAAGCGTGAGTATGCTTGAATGAAGGATGGGAAAACATGATATCATATATTTCATTATATGTCACGTCCTTTCCAAAATATCTGGCAAGATGCCAACCAATCCTCCCACTTGCCTGACTAATTTTCCCTTGTTCCTTTGTCTCCATACACATGTCTTTTTCCCATGGCTTAGAGTCTTTGTAATTTTAAAAAACATGCAAAATCGGAGATGACGTCATACTAACATCAACATGAAGAAGTGGACATGTCACAACTTGAGATTTGTCCATGCAAGATATATGTGTCTTCATGGGCTCGACATATTTATGGCAGAGTCTATCATGGCGACCGAGAGTAATAATGGGATCCTTTTCCACATATGGCGTTCTCTTACGGGTTGGAGGACACATTTTGGTATTTTGAAGTCTTTTTCGGCTTTCTATGCATCCAGGTGGACTACCATGTTGACTCTATGTGGTGCTGAAAGAGTGGTCCCATGGTTAATGAGTTGGTTGGTGTATAATCTTGATTAGATGGGAATACCAATGTCGTGACCCTAAGGGAGTGGTTTCCTTTTTTGCATTTTACCATGCAACATATTTTAGCATTTGACACGTAGCTTCCTGAAACCACTCTCATGTCCCGAGACAATGTTAACTTCTGTATGATTTTATGATGTGACATGTGCTATTTACTATTCATCAAGCTCTCTTGCAACGATTGGATGATCGGGCCCACGCTCCCGCCTGCGCTTGATTTTACTGCCTTGGTTATATGACTTGGTTCCTTTTGGGCGGAGGCTTAAACTCATTTTTGGTGATATAAGCACCTTTTGTGCTCCCGATAAGCACCAGTAAATATAGATACCAACTTAACAAGAACTCTCCAAAGTTCTCATTTTTTTAGAGGTCACGTTTTTACCTCCGAATAAAAAAGTAGTGCTACCGGTAGCAACCTTTTTTCAAAGGGTGGCTAAAATTGCACTAAAATTGTGACTTGTTTGAAGTCGCGGCTTTGACAAGACGACAAAACCTTGAAATTTACCCTCGAATTGAAAAGTGATGCTATTGGTAGCACCAACTTTATTTTTGGCGTTAAAACTATGACTTGATTAGCACCGTGGTCTTGAAAACATATACCATTGCCAAAACAAACCTTGAAATTGACTCCTAAATCAAAAGTGGTGTTAGTTGAAAAATTAATTAATTGATTCTTTTTAAATTTACATTAAAAAAAGTTCTTTGTGCCCTTGGTGCCTATAGAGT
>JASDQU010014219.1:0-18182 GCA_032191745.1 Picea mariana | reverse complement strand
ATGGACACTAAACCTAAGATAGTCCACAATGTTGAACCTATCTCAGACATTAGTGCTAACTTTGCGAAGTTGAAACTGAATGTAGATGGCATGGTAAAAACCCAAGAGCTAATGATGAATATGATTGTCAACCTAGAAAGGACTCAACAACAAGCCCCTAGGGTTCCTTACAAGGGTCAATTCCAGAAGGGGAACCGAGTTTTTAGACAAAAGAATGATCAATAGGTTCCAAATAATTTATCCCCTACAAAAATAGTAGATGAAAACCCTTGGCTCCTACAATGAAGTCAGTCACACTAGGAGCATGAGCGTCCTTTCAACAAGGGAAACCATGACCAAGTGAACATATTGGACCAGATCATCGAGGATCCTCAAATTTTCCTTAATATTACTCATGAGGAACATCAATAAGGCATGAAAGAAGTAACCATAAAGGATAGGATGGAGGTAATAAACAACCTTGACCAAGAATCAAGAGAAAAGTTGAAGAAGAAAGAATTTCAAGTGTATACTAGAAAAAATAAAATGAACCAACCTCTCTCCACTGGTCTTATGGAATCACAAACAAGGCCTCCACCCATGAACACCCTCCTTCATAAGAATCCTCCCAAGACCGAAAAGGTGGACTTAAATTTTGACTTTGAAGGGGTATTAGACAAGATGCATGTGACCATCCCCTTGAGAGAGGTCATCAAGGTACCATCTGTCAAAGAAAGGTTTGATAATTTTTTCGAAGGATTAGATGGACCAATGGACCCTCCTATTATGCTACAAGCCGATCACTTAAGGGTGTAACATGGACACCCACCTTTATTCATGACCTTATTGATCAATAACAAATGCCTTAACAACTGTATGTTGGATTTAGGGGCAGGTGCTAACATGATGTCTTTGAAGGTCATGGAACAATTGGGCCTAAAAGTCACACGACCTTACAGGAATGTGAGTGGTTTTGAGTCCAGAGCCACGTGGTAATTGATAACGTGGAAGTATGCCTTGGAAGATACCTCGAGAGAGTGATCCATATGGACATTGTAGTGGTGGATGTCCCAGATGTGTAGGGAATGCTGTTGTCAGGAAATTTGTTGCAATGCTGGGAGGCACTCTAGAGATGGATCTCACTTATATCAATGTGCCTATGAATGAATGAACAATAAGTCACCTCCAAAATGTGGCAATGACCAAAATCCATGTGCAAGAAATTAACAATCACATTGAAGCTTACAAAACACATGAGCCGATCATAGAGAGTCTTCCTAAATTTTATCCTGATGACATGCATTTTTATACAAAAGAAGAATTTGATCAAATACAATGGTCGAAGAAAGAGGATTATCAATAACTCCTAAACAAATATAAAGACAAATAAGTTGGGACTGTCAAATTATTAAAGAAAGGAGAAGATGACATATTGATCCAACCATCCCAATAGGAAGTTTTCACTGCAAAGTCCCACCCTCCTCCCTCAAGATAGTACACCAGGGTTGTGCAAGAAAAAACCAAGTTCAAAACCAAGGATTACAAAGAGGGAGACATAGTTTGGATGCAGGACACAAAGAAGGGAGAGCCTACTAATGTCAAGGGAAGTGAACAATTTTGGCTTTGACCCTTCAGAGTTGGAAGAAAGTCAGTCGATGATGCTTACTATTTGTCTACATTGGAAGGAAGAAGGTGCCCATTACCAGTTAGTGGGCACCTCCTCAAACCCCATTAGGGGGCAGAGACTTGACTTAATAGGTAAGTATAGGTAAGTAGGTAGGAATTTGCATTCATTGTATATACCATCTGCATTTCATGCTAGAGTAGTTGTATTTCCATTTGTATATATGTTTGCTTTCATTTTCTGTACCATATATGAGTCGTGGGTGATATCACCACCCGAAATGATTAATAATAATCTTCTTTTGAGATCAAGAAGGTAATAGGTATGCCAGAGATGTTGAGGTTCTCATGTGCTCTACGGTGAGCACATGTCACTGAGTTGGATCTAGATGTTATCCCCTAGCCTAGGGATAGCTATGGAAATTATGTCTCGAGGCCCACAGGTCCTAGACATGGAGTACCAAGAGCCATATTGACTTGAGCCTGGCACTGGAGGGCCCATATTTCTTCTTCAATGGATCCACCTTGTCAGCAACAACAACATCCATCCCATCGACCTAGTTGTTCAACAACAATGGGTCTTACTCCATGAGGTAATGAGTCTGGGTATCATGGTATGTGTCATTCTGATTCTCAAAATATTTGAATATGTGCATTTAATTCTTTTTACTTCTAATGTGTGCTTGGAAATTATGCCTTTCCACTTTTCCACACCTGGGGGGAATGAAAGGATGCCCTAGTAAGTTGGTTACCATAGGGTTTGAGTTTCCACTGGGTGGGTTCATGAAAGGTCATCGTCCATTCCCACCATACTCACCACTTTTCATCTTTTTCCCTCTCATCCATCCCATACATTGGTTCAAGAATTGGGTTTGCCAAGCTATCAAAGGGTTGTACCTTGCCTTGTGGGAAGAAGGGGCTAAAGGCCTAGAGGTTAAAAGTAGTTGGAAAAAGATAAAAGCCAAAAGATCAAAATCTTCAGATGCTTCAACCAAGGATCTCTGAGAAATCAATAAAAGGCTTCTCAGCAAGAAACATAGGGATCCATAAAATGATAAAATAAATACCTAGTTGGAGGATAGGGGGTCTCATCATGAGCCAACCTATTAGGTCCATGGACATGTAGAGGTATGACACTACCATTCAGCTGGTCACCACACCAGGGTAGTGGCTCTTGGTGGCATAGCTAAGAGAAAGGGGGTCTCATCACGAGATATCGTTCTCATCTCTGTGAAATACCTATGGGTAACATTGTCACCACTAGTCACCATGCCAGGGCAGTTTCCTCTAACTAGTCTCTTGAAAGAAAAAGAAATATGATAAAAAAGATAAAAGGCATTGAATGGGATTGGAAACATTTGCATCCATGACAAGGTGAAACTCACCCTCTTCATAGGCACCCACATGTAAGCCATACATTCCCCTGTCATCACTGCACCCATTTCCCAAACATCCCTTACCACCTCATCCACTTACATGGCCTGGATTTGTCTTCATCCCACGTCTAATGAGAATTATCCCAATAGGACATCCTACGTCCCCTCCAAACTTGGCTTGTAGAATAACATAACATATTTGAGCACTTGACTGGGAAAATAGGGTTTTATGCACATGTTTCAATAACTTGATTATTAGATGTGATTGAAATTTCTATGATCCTTGTGACTTATGAGACCATGGAGGGCATACTTGTTGTTGTTGCAGGGCCACACCTGACGAACCGGTACACATGGGGAGATGATTAGTTTAGACCTCCATAGGGATAAAATCCCACTAGATGGATGTTGAGACCCCAGCCAGGGGCATAGATAGATCATAGGTTTGCACCAGAGAGAGAGGAGGACGTTGCACCAGAGACAACCTGATAGGCCTGGACCCAGGGGGTCTTGCCCTTCTCACTATGATGTAGGCCTTGAAATTACCATGACATCACGCATGTGATCCTTGACGTCACTCGAGGTTTTGGACACTTTGGAGGAAGTTGTGTGCCAAGTGGCACGTGTGGTTTGATGCACAGGCCTTGGGTGATCCAAAAATGGATCTAAGAACCAAAATGGGTCTAGGATGGCCTAAAAATAAAAGTTCTCATAATCACTTCAAACTGGACATGTGTGTAGGCCTCGTCGTTACGAACCCAACACAACTTAAATGAGATCAAACGAACGTCGTATGCAAAAGATATCACGGTCTGTTCATTTTGCCAAACATGCAAAATTTTGATGACTGTACAGTCCATACAGTGCTGACATGGAAGCTGACTGTATAGGCCATACGGTTGTATAGTGATGTGGAATTGAGTTGGCATGATGATGTGGATAGGTTTTGACAGGTGGTTGAGTGATATTGTGACATGTGGCACCACTATAAGGGTGACACATGGCACAAGCTGATGTGGCAAGGTCTGTACAACTGTATGACACATGGCAGCTGATTGATGTGGTAGGTGCGCGGACTGGACAGGTATGGCAGACGAAGATGAATCATCTCTTGACATGTGGCTGTTTGATGGCAAGTGTGATGGAGCCATGTGGAACCCCTTATTTGGTTGTTGGTTAAAAGTTTGTTTGAGAGTCTATGGGGGTTGTGTTAGAAAAATAGGACCACGGAGAAATAAAATAAAACAAATGCAAAAACAAAACACAGAAGATACACAATACAAGAGAGACACAGATTTACGTGGTTCACCCAGTGTGGGCTACGTCCACNCCTTTCTTTATTATTATCTAACAAAATGAAGGGATACAACCTACAATGAAACCCGCTATAACTTCCTCTTCTTTATCTCACAGTCTCCTTTCTCAGAATACAATACTCGCTAACATACATAGCCGCAATACATTTCCCTCATAAAAGAGGGTTTCCTTCTAGGGAAAAAAACCCTAACATAATCTCTATCATTAGATCTACGACCTTATAATGAACGATCCAGATTTACAATGAAATTACAATATACTTTTACAAGGCAATTTTTTCTTCGGGGGCTTCGCTCCCGAACCCCTGCTGAGGGCCCACTTGCCCCCAAACCCCCCAGCTGGGGGGATAGCCCCCTCGGACCCCGCAGAGGGGGTAGTCCCCCTCTGCACACCCCCGCGTGGAAGAGTGTACATACTTCTGGGGTGTAAATACTTCATGGGGTATAAACATGGCTGAAAGTAAAAGACCTCTAAATCAGGAAGATAGTCAGGCTCCACAACCAACAGGTTGAACCTGTGACCTCCATGGGCGACCAAGTCTTCGTGTAGGCCATGCTACCAGCTCGCCTAAAAAATGGTTCTTAACCAGAGGTGGCACCACTTTGTTTTAAACTTACATTATGGTTCAGTTGGGTGTGGAAAGGGATGGGGCTTGGCCAAATCCCTTGGTTTTCAACACTACCATATGACCAGGAAATGCAACAATGGAGGGGGATAACCAGCGGGTGCGGATAGTTAGCTCGACGTCCGACCACATGGGCCATATGACCTATTCCTTCACTAAGGAAAAGGTGCCAACACCTTAACGGTGAGAAATGTTTTCCTGAGTTTCAGAAATGGGTGCGTGCCAGGTTTTTTTAAACGGGAAAGAACACAAAGTTGGGTTCCGAGGTCTGTGGGTGCATTTTGCAAAATAGAGGATTGTAATTTTATTGGGGAAAACTCCACGGAGTGTATTTTCTTCAATTTTTGGCCAATCCAGGTGCAGGAAGAGCCCAACTAGGGGTTTTTGAACATTTTAGAGCCATTGGAGCCATCAATTTGGCATTTTGAGCATTTCAAACTACCGGTTTTAATACTTTGATTTTATGATGAGAATAAGCCATTGAGGAGAGAAGGCCATTTCCGGGAGCTTCGTTCATCCGTTTTCAATGCCGTGAGTTTTGATGGGTTCTTGAGATCTAGCAGAACATAGCCAGATCATTTTGTAATCCATTTTCACTTTTATGATGTAATTTTGAAGCTTTGAAGAGAAATAAGAAAGCCACACTCACTAAGACAAAGGCTCGGAGATGTAGGTGACATTGCCGAACTCCATTATCAACTTTGTTGTTCATGGTTTGATGTTTCTTTAGGATTATTTCCATATCTGTATATCTTATTATGGTTTCTATGTTTCATCTATAATTATTTCCCAACCTTAGAATAGTCCAATCTACTAACTTAGTTGTTGTTGTTACAAAAATAAGCTACAACCATCTATTTCAACACTAAAAGCACCTAAAAGCAATTGGAAAAGTTGATAAATACATTTGCTTATTTGCTTATGACAAATGCTAGTATTTTGGCATTGATTAGTAATTATTCTTGATCATTTTGAAGCCGTTTTAAGGCACTTATTGTGAAGCTATTGTCTTATAAACATTGTTGCTACAAATTTATGTTTTCTTCACCATATAACATCCATTGCTTTTATTGATAAAGTCCTTGGTTTTATGAAGTGGCAACAACAAGTCTTACTTGCGAAATATATCTTTTCTTGTTGCTTTGTTCTGGGCAGGTACATCTTAATACTTCAATACTTCATTGGAGAAAACCCCCAGACTTTCTGATCACTGTGACTTATGAGAGGGGACATATCATCCATTTCTTTTATTGATAACGTCCTTGGTTTTATGAAGTTCCAACAACAAGTTGTACTTGCGAAATATATCTTTTCTTGTTGCTTTGTTCTGGGAAGGTACATCTTAATACTTCACTACTTCATTGGAGAAAACCCCAAGACTTTCTGATCAGTGTGACTTGTGAGAGGGGATATTTTCATAAACACCTTAACCTTTTCCTTCTTAAACCCCCAGGTCACCGGGGACATCAACCCTAAATAGAAAGAGGCATCCTATTGAGGTGACAGTGATAGGATAACCCTCGTTACGCCAATTTGCCTTTCCTAAACCTTATCCTTTGGATTAAGTACAAATTCTATGTTTGAGGTTTTTTTTTATCAGATAGGTCGGGTATAAGATACTCTTCAATTCCCCAAAATGTCGACCCTACAAATGAGCTTCCTCTGTCGATTTATAGTTGCTCTGACTTGAGATAAAATAACTTTCTTGGACAAATACTGCTTCTTGAAGCTTTATTCCATCTTGTCAGAATATTGATACCGCACATGGTCTTCTAATTGATTCTATCCTTGCATATGATTTTATCATGTTTTCCTGGGAAGAAACCCACTTTTTCCATCATGTGAGCCTTGCTGATGGTGTTGTTGGGTGTGTTCTTGTAGTGAAATTGAGCCTTGGATTGAGTACATCTTGGTGGATTAATTGATTCTGATCATTTCATCATAAGCCTTTTATCTCAGCTGCTAGAATAATATGTTAAACGTTTCCTTCCAACTGACAAGGCTTGGTGACATCAGATACAATGGGACAACTCATTGTATCCTCTACTTCAAGCTTCTCCATTGCACTAATAGGATTGACTGATACTCTTTAGGGTGGACTCCCGAATGCTCGTTCGCCTTCAAAATCATGCTAATGATAACAAATAAGGTCATTTTTTTCAAAACGAGACAAAGAAAACATGCTACCAACATCTGTAACCAAGATGGTTCATAGCCCACTCTTGAACAAGGAGTTGACGCAGGTGGGTCATTATCAAGAACACCTGTCATCTGAGTAAATCCTCTTTAGGACACAAACCATTAGCAAATAAATGGATGATGATCTCTGTCACCTTCTCTTATAGGGGCTTGACACATATTGGAGTAGGTAGCTAATGAGGAGCGACGATTTTCTATACTTAATGAGATTTATGAAAATATCAAGCTCACATGAATGCACATATCATGGTGATGATTACTGAATTTGTTAGTCCTTAAGCGTGAGTATGCTTGAATGAAGGATGGGAAAACATGATATCATATATTTCATTATATGTCACGTCCTTTCCAAAATATTTGGCAAGATGCCAACCAATCCTCCCACTCGCCTGACAAATTTTCCCTTGTTCCTTTGTCTCCATACACATGTCTTTTTCCCATGGCTTAGAGTCTTTGTAATTTTATAAAACATGCGAAATCAGAGATGACGTCATACTAACATCAACATGAAGAAGTGGATATGTGATAGCTTGAGATTGGTCCATGCAAGATATATGTGTCTTCATGGGCTCGACATATTTATGGCAGAGTCTATCATGGCGACCGAGAGTAATAATGGGATCCTTTTCCACATATGGCATTCTCTTACGGGTTGGAGGACACATTTTGGTATTTTGAAGTCTTTTTCGGCTTTCTAGGCATCAATGTGGACTACCATGATGACTCTATGTGGCGTTGAAAGAGTGGTCCCACGGTTAATGAGTTGGTTGATGTATAATCTTGATTAGATGGGAATACCAATGTCGTGACCCTAAGGGAGTGGTTTCCTTTTTTGCATTTTACCATGTGACATATTTTAGCATTTGACACATAGCTTCCTGAAACCACTCTCGTGTCCCGAGACAATGTTAACTTCTGTATGCTTTTATGATGTAACATGTGCTATCTACTGTTCATCAGGCTCTCTTGCAACCATTGGATTATCGGGCCCACGCTCTCGCCTGCGCTTGATTTTACTACCTTGGTTATATGACTTGGTTCCTTTTGGGCCGAGGCTTAAACTCATTTTTGGTGATATAAGCACCTTTTGTGCTCCCGATAAGCACCCGAGTAAATATAGTTACCAACTTAACAAAAACTCTCCAAAGTTCTCATTTTTTTAGAGGTCACATTTTTACCTCCGAATAAAAAGGTAGTGCTACCGGTAGCAACCTTTTTTCAAAGGGTGGCTAAAATTGTGCTAAAATTGTGACTTGTTTGAATTCGCGGCTTTGACAAGACGACAAAACCTTGAAATTTACCCTCAAATCGAAAAATGATGCTACTGGTAGCACCAACTTTATTTTTGGCGTTAAAACTATGACTTGATTAGCACTGTGGTTTTGAAAACATATACCATTGCCAAAACAAACCTTGAAATTGACTCCTAAATCAAAAGTAATGTTAGCTGAAAAATTAATTAATTGATTCTTTTTAAATTTACATTAAAAAAAGTTCTTTGTGCCCTTGGTGCCTAGAGAGTGTAATTATTTCTTTAGTGAAAAAGAAATTATGAATTTTTTTTGAGAGAAAAAATATTACATTAAAGAATAAATAAAAAAAATACCAAATGAGTAAATAAAAAATAATTCATTCTCCGTTAAAATTAAATAAAAAATCATTTTCTTATTAAAAATTTAAAAATAACCATTTTTTTCCAAAAAAACGCATTTTTTTTTTAAATAAACAAAAAACTAAAAATAAATTAAGAAACAAAAAGAGCAAATTAAGGGAAAAAAACCTAAAAACACTAACCAAACACAAACTTAAAAAAAAACACCATAAAACACAAAATTATAAATAAAACAAAATTGTAAAAAATTAATTTACACACACAAGAAATATAAAATTAAACTAAAATTAAAATAATAAAACTAAAAATTTTAAAAACTAAAAAAAAATTGAAAATACTCAAATTAAAAAACAAAAAAAAAAACTAAAACCTATTTTTTTTTCAATATATGATTTTAAAATATGATTTAAAAACATAATAATTCTAATATTTCATATTATATATATATATATATATATATATATATATATATATATATATAACTTGGAATAGAGTTTGTAGAAATTCATTGGGCACTTCTTCTCATTTTGAGGATAGTACTTGGGGTATACCAGATTTTGTAGAAACTTGACATTTTTTCAATAATTTGCTCAATACTCCTAAAATAAAAATACAACTTCATTTGACAATGGTCTACGAACCATAGAGCTATCTTATTTTAAATTATTTGGAAAACCAACAATATTAAATTCAAATTAAAAGATTTATTGAAAACAATTTGATTGGTTACATATATTTTTACTTGTAAGAGAGAAAAAGTATAAATATATATTTTTTATATTTTATTAAATATATATTATTTTTTAAATAAAAAAATCGTTTTGAAAATATCAAATATATTTTTTCATATATACAAATATTATTATGTTTTCCTCTAAAACCACAACCTAGTAAATAAACCACAGATTACCTACCATTCAACTACTTACTAAAGATAAAAATTAGAAAACATAACAAATTCGTTGAGGAATGTGTATAATGTGTGTGCCGATAGTTTGGTGTAAAACTTTGTTTTGGTCAACGACTGCGTGGATGACGGTCCAAACTTTTTTTAATTTTAGGTTTTAATGGTTTTTTAATTTTTAATTATATATATATATATATATATATATATATATATATATATATATATATATTTTATCATTTTTAACGAAAAACAAATTAATTTTCATTTATTTTTTTGTTATTTTTTCAATTTATTTTTTAATGTAATTTTTTTCACTCGAAAAAAATTCGTAATTTCTATTTTACTAAAAAAAGAATTATATTCCATAGGAACCAATGGCACAAAGAGCCTTTCTTTTAATGTAAATTTAAAAAAAAATAATTAATTAATTTTCCAGTTAACACCACTTTCAATTTAGGAGTCAATTTCAAGAATTTTTTTTGGAAATTTTATTTGTTTTCAAGGCCACAATGCTAATCAAGTCATAGTTTTAATACCAAAAATGAAGTTGGTGCTACCAGTAGCATCACTTTTCGATTCAAGGGTAAATTTTAACGTTTTGTCGTCTTGTCAAAGCCACGATTTCAAGCAAGTCACAATTTTAGCGCAATTTTACCCACCCTCCGAAAAAAGGGTGCTACCAGTAGGACTACGTTTTTATTCTAGGGTTGATTTCGATGTTTTTTACAGAAAATAATCATTTCTTTGGTTGAGATTTCTTGTTTTGACGTCACAGTTCTTGTTAAGTCGGTAACTTTGTTAGTATTGAGAATGAGTCTCCGACCCTTAGGGCTTGATTTTTCACTATACATTTCCTTGTGGCCGACCATATGCTCCACCTCTTTGGTGTGTGAGCTATGTCAGCTCTCTCTTTTGACCTCTTTCTCTTGAATTTTAACCCCTTAATCTCGATCGTGGTGCGTGATAACAACTATAACAAAACCAATACTAACAAATACTTTGAAGGACTATGGACATATTGCATCTAGGAGGAGACCCAATTAGTATCCATGGATGATATGGATGGTGTGGTAAAGAGTAGCAGTGATGAGAACCATGCCTTGCATTCTGCACTAGGAAGTCCATAAGGGGTTCTCTAGACAGAAGATGTTTATTAGGGAGAAGGACTTCTCCTGAGAGGGAAGCATATCCATATCCAAGAAGAAAGAAGGACCTTAGTAAGATCAGATGTTTTGAGTGTCATGATTTTAGGTACTATTCTTCACAATGTCCATACCAGAGGGGAAGATGAAGAAGGAAACATGCATCAACAACAAAGGTTGATGAGGTTGCAGACAGGTTCTAGAGGGATATCTTGTTGGCCTCCTCCCTTTCAGGTACTGTCTCCAGTAGTTATATATGGTTGGTGGATAGCATAGAATATTTCCATATGACAGGTGCTAGAGAGTTGTTTGACACTCTCATAGAGATTGGATCAGACTTATGTGTGGATCTTGGTACGGGAGCCAAGCATTAAGTACGAGGATCTGATACAATATCATTTCAATTGGAGTTAGGAGAAATATTGATGGTTTCGATTATGTTATGGGTGCCATAAATTAGGAGGAGAGTCCTCTTAGTCTCATAGATTGAGAGGAAGTTCTATCATGTATTATTTCGATATGGATAGGTAATTCTTGTGCCCATACGGTCTAGCTTCAGATCAATAGTGTTTCTTGGATTTAGGGAGGGAAACTTATATAGGTTGAGGGGCCAACCTATGAGTGTCGTGGTCAGCAGGAGTAGAGAGATATATGAGGAGGAGAAGGTGGCTCCACCAGTGGTGAGGGAAGAGGCCCCACCAAAAGAACATGTTCATAGAGAGCAGGTAGCTCCACGAGTGGTGAGGCAGGAGACCCCACCAGTAGTACCAGCTTAGAGGAAGCTATAGTTCATAGGGAGTCAACTCTTAGGATCCAGGAGGGAGGAGAAACCTCCAAAGATTATGAAAAGGATATTGGATAGGAAGCAGATGGGCCCAAAGGTTGTGTAGACTTAGACAGAGTCAAGTTTCAAAAGGAGCATGCGGTCTCAAAGTGATCCTGATCTCAGGGAAAGTTAGTTGGCTCAGAGATAAAATAGTGTATGTCCACAGGTTTCTAGTAAGATGAATCACATATCTAATTTTTTTGGGAGGGTACAAATATGTACAGGTTGACATGTGATGTCAGCAGGTCGTACAGGTGGTCTACAAAAGATTTGTGGGTAGAAGAGATTTCCAGAATATTGTTGAGGTTTGGCTTTCTAATTTGTATATTGGATAAAAAGGGTGTTCACAGTTTTGGTGATATTGGAGGACAAGGACCAAGGTTGTCCTCATATTTTGGTGATATTCTATTGGATAGGAGGGTTGGTTTTTCCCTCAGGATTTTTGATGATAACAAGATTACAAAACTGAAATTGTGTCTCATGTATATTGATGATTCATCTCTGATATTTATTTTTTGTAGATTCAAGAGGTATTCTCACTAGAGGCCAAGGTGCCAGGCATGTGAGAATTTTCGTGTGGGGTGCCACACCAAAAAAAAGGATTTAAATATTCTAATTAATTGTTTAGTTTAGGAAGGGATACTAAAATCACTCATTGGACTCTTGTATAAATGAGAGATGTCATTGTGACATTAGATTATCATTGTGGAAGAATGGAGTTGGAATAAGTGAGTCTTCACTTGTGTTAAGGAGGATTGGTGATCTCAACAAAGGGAAAGTATGCAAGGTAGAAAATTTGGCCCTGAAAATAGAGGTGAAGAAGGTCACATGTGTGGAGCAATTCTTTCATACAATACATGGTTTGCAGGAGGACGAAGAGCATATATACGCGGTTGCAGAAGGAAAAATCATGTATAAGGTATATGTGATTTGCAATGGAGAAAAAAATGTATGTCCATAGGTTGCCAGTAAGGTGAATCACATATTTGATGTTTTTGGAAGGTACAAATCTGTACAGGTTGACATGTGACACCAGAAGGTCATAGAGGTGGTCTACAATAGATTTGTGGGCAGAAGAGATTTCCAGAATATTGTTGAGGTTTGGTTTTTTGATTTGTATATTGGAGAAAGAGGGTGTTCTCAATTTTGGTGATATTGGAGGACAAGTCACAAGGTTGTCCTCATATTTTGGTGATATTGTATTGGATGGGAGGGATGTTTTTTCCCTCAATATTTATGATGATAACAAGATTACATAACTGAAATTGTGTCTCATCTGTATTGATGATTCATCTCGGATATTTGTGTTTCCACTGCATATGTTTTCTGTCAATAATTTCAGTGTAAAGTTGTTCAATGATAACAACTAGGGTTTTATTGTTAGATCACTAGGAAGCAATTTTCAGATATGAAATTAGTCATATAGAGTTGCATGTGAAAGTTGACACTTCTAGCTGGGATGGCCAACCATCATACACATTGATGGTAATCATAGATGGAATAAGCATAGGGGAACCTAACTTATTCCAAACATGAGAATATATCACACATGGATATGCACCTTCATCAATGAAACATTTATGAATAATGACATTATTGATCATAAGTAGACATTGAAAGGTGACAAAAGGGAGAACATGAGGCTCATATTTCTCAATATGAAACACAATCATATGTCATTTGAAAGATAAACCACATCCGATAAAGATATCAAATCCTTTCATTGCAAAGGAATATTCTGGAGAACTTATAAGGATGACATAACTACATGAAACTCAACTAGGTCATATACTATATTGTAGTTATTGGTATCCCATACATGAGGGTTGGGGGAATTCCGACAGAAAATAACCTTTGTCACCTTGGGGGGAAGATCAACGTTAGGTCAGCGGATATGAAAATTTTCATTATAGTTGGAGGGGGGTCACATGGGTCAATAGGAAATGATTCAGGGGCATGCCATACTGATGGGATTAGGTAGATAGGTTAATATCACATGAATTCATGTACAATATCTAGTAATTACCATCTTCAAAAGGGTTGGAATAGTCAAATTGACCAAAATTATTGGTTTTTGGTGTTGATACAAATCCTTGTGTCAGAAACTAGTTTCACAACATAACTTATTTCAATAAATAAGAAGGGTTAGATTGATTTGTAGGCTCATTAGTTGTAACACAACATTTCTCAACCTCTTCATTCAATTGAATAAAATAAAGTAAAAACAAACAATCACATGTGTAATGTCCATAAGACACCAAAAATAGAGAAATAATTATTTGTGTGAAGCTAAGGGTTCTTCCACTATTTTGGTTGAGGATTGTTACCTTGACCCTTATTTTTGGTATTCCTATTTCCATCAGTATTATTATTAAGTGGTTGGTTCTAGTTCCCTTGATTCCCAAGGTTTTGGAATTGGTCGTTTTGTTTGTCCTTCCATTTATTATTCTTTTTGTTATTGGTATTCTGATTGGGGCGTTGGGTACATTCTATTGAGAATACACCTAACCTTGAAGATGAGGTTTAGATTGAACAAAATTAATGAAATATTGGGTACCGTCAATGGAGGAACTAAATCTATTGGGTGGAGGGATAGGAAAGTGATAGTGTGGATTCATAATTTCTCCACCACAAGAGGAACTAGTACAAGCATGACCATGCACATGTTGGTGTGCAATGGAACATAAATACGAGGTGCTAGTTCTTACTTGATATGAGTAATGAGAAGAATAATATGGGGGGTTAGGATAAATATAAGGCATCGAGGGACATCCTATAGGATATTGAGGGTAAGATTTAATAACCCCACCAAATGAGGTACCTTACCCATTAGATATAGAGGGGTTAGGATATGGATGATTTTGTAACACAAACCCAATCACACCATCAACCACATGGGATTCCCTCGATGCTAACATGTCACCAGAGTGAGAGTAAAAAGCATAAGGAATAATGGTATACACATTCCCTAACTGATCATAGATAAGTTCGTAATACCATACTAGGCATATATAAGCATTATGAATATTTTAGATGAGCAAAGGAAAAAAATAAAGGAGTTTGAGGCAAAATAATGTATGTTGAGAAACTCAGTATTGAATCTTTGCAAGGATTCATTTGTAATAGCTTCAAATCATCATGTATCCAACAATACAAAAGGTGAACCTAAAGAGGAGGCAACTATACATTAATCCAAGAAAATAATGGAAGTGTACCAATGGACTTACTAGTAGGAAGTAGCCAATCAACATGTCTTCATTTAGTTTTTATGTTTTTCAAAGTAATTTCTGTTTTGGGTACTTTCTATATGTATTATACACGTGTTAATAATTGATATGTAGTAGTCTTAAGTATTATTAAATGTTCATATATAGCATCTAATAGTTACAATTTTTTCTTGAAGCAACACATCAAACATTTCTATAAATTTTTCTATCCATTTATGGCCCCTTTTAATATGTTATCTTCCAGTTCTAGTTAAAAAAGAGAAGGTCATATTGTTATGCCTTTTAAATGGATTCCTCTTCATTATTTGGCATGGTCATGGCCACATCCTTTCCGATGGGAGGAAGTAAGGACTTCCTAAACTATTCCATGGAAAACCTATCATTAATCTCGACTTTACACAAGCCACATCATCTATACCATTGATGGATCTTATTCATGATATACAATGGTAGTATTTTGATGAAATTTGGTGAGAATATTGATTCCTACATTGTAGCGAACTATAAGTTTAAAAAAGGTTAATACCACCATGGAATCAAAGGTGCTATGGGAGTGGGTTGGTTGATCAAAGTACCATTTGGTATAAATATTCATAGTGTGTTGAAACAATCTTAATTGAATCAATTCCTCCATGATCCTATTAGAGGAGCACAAAAGGTGGAAATACATGATGTGATTAGAAGGGTCCTCTCTAGCACAACCCTCAAATTTAAGGATTTCCAAGGGTAGATTAGTTGGCATAACATGCCAAGTGGAATTATGATAGATTGGATCATTAATGATCTTTCTCAAATCAGGGAGATCCAATCCTACCATTTAAGGAAAAGTGGGTTAGGTTTGCATCTTCACTTGATTATTGTTAGAATTAGTTCCCTACATGGTGAGAACCAATGTGGTACTCATATTAGGTGAAGGTAAACTATTTGAAGGGGGAACAACTCTAGGAACACCTAGAGTAGATGGCCTTAAAGGGGATGAGGGTTCCAAGTCTGAATAATATGAAGAAATTCCTAAATTGGAGGGTGATGAGATCAAATGTGGGCTAGGATGATTCATCCTAAATTGAAAAAGAAATACAACATGACCAATAATACTCAAGGGAGGTAAGCCATAGATTATATGAGAGACTCTCTGGGGGGTAATGATTCTAAGAATAAATAAATCCCTAAAATTAAATCAATATATCAAAGGCTAAAGTCACTGGAAAAATTAATCAAGTGAAACAAATGATCAAACAAGAACATTACATGCTCAGATGGTGCAACAAGTGGTTTTAAGTGTGTTTGAATCAATATATAGGTGGCCTAGTTGAAGCTTTCCATCATATCAAATAAATGGTTGTTTTCCTCAGTAAAGTCACCAATTTGTTGTGAGCAATTTATGACAAGGGTGAGAAAACTACACTAACTTGGTGGTTGTGTATCAATCACTAATAATAAAGGGTTTTGGAATTATAAAACCTAACTCCAAACCAATTCTACCATTCTCAAGATCACATTATTCATGAAACTAAATGGACAAAGAAAGAAAGAAAACCATACCATGAACAAGAGATTATAAAGAATGAAATAATATCTCCATACCAAATAGATATGCCAAATATACACCTGTGAAGATAACTTGTTTAATACTTGTGGGATACAAATCCCCTCCTAGGTATGGTTCTTTGACTTCCTTGGTGTATGTATGATTCCCTGCTTAGAGTGTGAGAAAGGAATTGGAAAATGAAATGAATTATCAAGAGGAAGAGGTATTCAAGATTTTTGGTGTGATTTTGGTAGCATGTCATTACTATGAATGGATGGATTATGGATGGAGTGACCTCAACTATTTATTTATAAGGAAAATAGTGGTTAAACACCCTTGACCTGGTTTTCAAGATATGACCAAATCAATGCTAAGATTATAAATTAGGGTTATAACATGCCCACATATAGCTAACTTCTCTTTTTTTTCAAATTCATGTCGAAAATAGTCAAAATTAGTTATTTGGTAGAGTTATGCAACATTTGTAGGTATAATACTTGTTGGTAGCACATTGTTTAGGGGAAATATCTATGCTACCCCCTTTTGGTAAAAATATGGATTTGACTCAATAACTTTCAAAGGTCAAATGGTGGTGAAAAATGGAGGATGAACACGCTGACAATGACATATTTCTATAAGACTTGTGGAAATGTCACAATGGGTATTTTTTAGGTGATAAAAATCCTAGTATTTTGTGCTAAACAAATTGCATGTATAAACATTAATAAAATCTCCTAATATTCGAATTGATTCAGTAAACATTTGAAATTGTTGAAAAATATGGTGGTTGATTGCTTCCTCATATCCATGATTGGATGGAAGAGAATTCAATTTCTCAATGTCCATGTCCTCTAGCATATAGTACACAATGTATTATTTTTTTAACCCATCTTGACCTAAATTTATAGACATTATAATATTCAATGTTGTTTATTTTGAGTCTTTTCTCAAATTGATTATCGTATTCCTTGGAAATCTAAACTTAGCCTCCAATTCATCAACTTTCGTCTTCTATTGAACAAGACAATTCATGATTATTTTATTCTAGGATGTGCACTGATGTTCATTCTCATGTACCTTAGTGGCTAGTGAGAATATCAAGGTTATGTTGCATTGTATTAATTCCTCATTGTTTCTCAATATTCTTATGAATTCTTGCACCACTCTATAGTCCATGTTGACAACAAACCATAAAAAAGTACCAAAATATTATGGGAGACTTCCCAAGGGTTGACCCAAAATCTAGGGGAGAAAATATCAAGTAGTTCATGAAGGGGGAACCTTGTTTTCCACTAGAGCCAAAAAAAAAATGGTCTAGATCGATATTTACAAGGACCAAACATAGGGGGATTGAAATAATAATGCATGTGATAGACCATGATGATGTCACCTAGAAGTAGAAACCCACAATGCAAATGAAAACCAAAAAAAAATATAGGCATATGATGGCCAAATTTTGCAATGGACTAGAATCCAAAGGTAATATATAAAAAAAAGCAAAGCCAACTACCTAATATGATACGAGCTGCACACTGAGCACATTTAATAACCAATAGACATTTAATAACCAATAGCCAAAACCACCAAAAGAAAACACCTTTCTTACCTTTTACAAAAAATTAAAATAGACTGAGATTTCAAAGAGATAACCAATGGCTTGGTGAGGGTATTACAATGAATGTCTAGGCCAACCTATAGTCTTCATCCTTGCAAGTGAAATCCCCAAAATAATTCATAATCCCACAATTAAAAAGAAATTATTCAAAAGAAGATTCAAAAGGATGAGAAGACACTAATTTCAACATGCGAGAGGAGGGAAAG
>JASDQU010014218.1:112162-127410 GCA_032191745.1 Picea mariana | reverse complement strand
TTCGCTCAGGAGTCTAGAGGGCAACCCTCATCAATATTACAACAAAGAATTGACACCATGCTCATGTTAAAAGAAGAAAGTGAGATATCTAAATCAAAATTCATAGTCCACCGGTAGATAGTTAAAAGATGGTTTGATAAGCATAAGGCTAAAGAAAATAATTTTGAAGTAGGAGACCTAGTCCTGAAGTGGGACAGAGAAAACGAGCGTAAAGGAAAATATTCTAAGTTTCAGAATCTATGACTCGAAGATTTCCAGGTGGCTGAGAAAATTGGGTTACGCACGTATCGACTACAGAATCTAAGGGGAGAATCCGATGCTCTCCAAGTAAATGGCCAAGCCCTTAAACAATATTTTCATTAAAAAAAAAATGTTTTTTGTTTACTTTTGATGCTTCGATTTATCTTTTGCATTTCTACCTTCTTGTTTTGTCTTTGCGATCATGCTCCCAATATTTTGAAATATTTTGTTTAGCGATACAATGGTTGACCTCAAATCATGCGACATACTGAACTATCTTCCTAACTCATCGCTCACATACAAACACAAGAAACAATGAGGAACCTGCGGTTGTTTTAATGGATTCTCTGTATAACTTGCAAAGATGAACAACTTTGGAGACATGCAGAAGCATATAATTTATGGTTTGGTAAACAACTTAAGGGAAATACGGTAATATGGAAGGAACTACATGCACCTCCAAGACAAAGCTAGTAAGTTTCACCTTAACCATCTCATCTTGAAAATAACATACGTTCTCCTCTCCTGCTCACTCAGGGCATTCTGCCGAAATAAAAGTCAACTATATCAAATGAGTGCACAGTAGGAGAGGGTATGCATATATCTATATCGGGGCTATGGACGTTCACTAGAAACATAGAAAGGTCTATGATGTTGGGGTGACTCCGCCAGGGCTATGGACGCTTGCTGGCAGCTGAGTAACACTGTAGTAAATGAATGAAGGTAACTAAAAGGCCTAGTGCCAGTGAATTATTTGCTATAATCTTGTCAAAATAAGTTGTGAGTCACGGTTACAGGAAAAGAAGGTAGAATAAAGGTTAAAAAACCCCACAGGCAGGCCCAGATGCATCAACCGGGGAAGTTCCAAATGTAAAGGTAAAAGAAGCTCTGATGAAACCTAGTTAAGCTCCTAATCAAATTTTGCATCAGCCAAGCTTGAGAAAGGGACAAAGTTTCTTCTTTCACTCAGTAAGTTTCCATTTTTTGAGCACTCAACACACCCTAAAAAGCCTATGTCAATTTTTCACTATCTGAATTCGATTTTCTTTTGATAAATGTTTTGAATTTGCTATGTTCTCTTAACAATTGTGAGCTATTCAGGTCTGTTTAAAATCATAAATTAAAAAAATCCTAACACTTAAGGAATTTCCCACCAAAACACTTCACCGAACGCGTTCAAGATTTGACATCTGAAGAAATTAAAGGGTGAAAAGGAATCACTCAGAAAACCTCAGTCGTCGAGCGCCGATATTCATCGGTATCGACGAAAGGAATTTTTATTTCACGGCAAGTACTGCATACAGAGATCTCCGACAGTTGATCCCCTTCGACATCGACAAAAGGAAAAGGGAGTAACGTTTAAAAGGAAAAGAAATGATATCATCGATAGTCGATACCCGATGCGCTTGTCAGAATCAAAGAAAATCGAATCATGATGAACATTGCGACCATGCTAAGAAGTTTTTTCCTGATCACCGATTCTTGAAGTGTTTCAGCATCGACCATTTTTTGAAGGTTCTAACCCAAAGGAAAATACATGATAGGTTTACCCCCAATTTCCGATCCCCGACATCTTTTCGGCATCGGTGACCCCAGGCTTAGTTGAAAAAATGCACAACTGGAGGAAATTCCCGACTCCGACTAATACTCATGAGTTAAGTCACCAGTCTTCATTGCCACATATCCTAATCCAATTTTTCCATATCAGCACTGCACAATGAAATCTATCGACGTCATAGGTTTTTTGTAGAAGGATATCAACGAAAACACCCATAACACATTGTCGATCCCTGATCTGCCCACTAGAAAAGTGACACGATGGGACGTTTTTGCGCTAGATATGTTTAGATTCAGAGAATTTAAGGGACTAATTAATTCCAAATCTTGCATTAGTTACTACTTCGTGTGTGAATCAAAAGGACCATTTGAATTTACCGATAGAACACATCACCCTCCGCACCTTCGCCATCAACCCACGATGAATTAAATTTGTAGATATTTGATGACAGATTTGTTTGAATTTCACTCATCACCTAAATTAATTGGTTGATATGACTGGTAAGTTCTTCCCCATTTAAATTCTCTTGATCCATTCTAAACGAAACCATTTTGCGCACAAAGGAGTTTCAAAACATCTAGAGGAGCGAGACGAGAAATTCAAAAGATTCTGAGATCTCGTGAGCATCAAACTTCAAGGTTTAGCAAGCGTTATAGGTATGTACCAGTCTATATTTTCTATGTTTTCACTTTGTATATACATTATTATCTAGTATTGCTCTGTACACTGGCCCTAAAGGATTGTTTCGATTGCAGGAACAATGCCTCCAAGAAAACCAACCACAAGGCGATATCCAAGAGCGCTGAAGCTAAAGGAACCAGAGGTGGGAGAAGGCTCTTCCCCAACGGTCGTAAAACAATTAGAATTTTCCCCAACTCCGGAACCAATCATCATGAAATCCACCAAGAAGGTTTTCACTCAACTGTTGACCTTTGGAGACATGGAAGAAAGCACAGGGACTAAGGAAACACTCCCGCACTGGGGAGAACTCTTCAAGAAAATCAGCCGAGAAGAATTCCTGGAATATATCCCGCACAATGACCCCAATATGAGGAAGCTCGATGATGAAGTATTTCCGAACATTTGAAGATCATACTTGCAGATGGTGGCAATCATAACTCCAATGTTCCCCTGCATAGAACTCCTAAAGTGGCTCATCGACCACAAAGACACACAAAAATGTCTTATTAACGACATCAATGGTGAGTGTGTTAGGGTTTTCCTTCTGATAGAGGTGCAAAGTTATTACAAGCCTAGAGACCTGAATGAGCGACTGAACACTGATTTCATTGTAAACTTCTATGAGCGCCATGACACTGGCTGGGTGATGGCTTCATGGTGGAGAGAATATAAAAAATACACCAAATTGGACCTCTGGCTGGTACCAGACGACCAACTTAAGGGAGTCTTTTATATATCTAATGGCTCTCATATATTGTTTGTATGGGGAGAAGGATTGTTCCAGGTTTTAAGAGGCATGGATGCCTCTAGCTTATAGAGTGGCCATTTCCGGAAGAGCTTTCAACTGGGGAGCTATCATTTCAAAGTAGCTGAGCGTCTGCATACAACAGGCTCAGACGCAGAAAGAAGGAGAGACTCCATCCTTCTACATGGATTCATATTTGCTCGACATCATGTGAGCCAGAAATGTCTTTTTCGGCATGAATTTGAGATGGCACGTCTCAGAACTCTCAATGCAAGTTTACTTCTACATTTTATGGGAGAACAAGTACAAAAAATCATACTCCCTTATCTACGATGAATTCATCACACACATTCATTTTATTCTTTTCAAGAAAGAGTGCCCAAGGCTATCGTCTACAAAAAAAAAGTGATAACAAAGGTTGGCCATTGGTATCTAGACAAACACAATACCTACATTAGGGTATTCGGGGCCACTGGAGCACCTCATCTCCTACTTGTGCATGTTCCTGATTGGCTTGTTGTGGGGGGAATTTGATACCAGACCATCATGCAAGGTTACAATGCTACCCCGGTGAAAGATAAGAAGCAGGCATTTATACCCTATGGATTCCATATAGGTTTCTACCTAGTAAAATACACTGCTCAAGCCAAGTAGGAAGGATTGAGCCAATTAGAGTTCCGATTCTAGACCGGTCGTTTCTGCAAACATGACCCAAGGGGTCTAGTCTTGAAGCACCCATAGGAAGTGTCGTCCTACTGGCCATACGCTCACGACAAGTTTGAATATGAGGTCTTCATGGAAAATACTCAAGATTAGGATGAAGTCGTTGTAAGGATGGCCGACCCTAAGATGACCAGGTTCAAATCCATGAGCCTGGATGAACATGCAACAATCCTAGAACAATTGGATCAAGGTCAACAAGATCGCTCGATAATCTTTTCATGTTTAGAGGGTCTGAAAAGGGATTAAAAGAAGACCCGTTGTGTTTTGGGAGTCTCGAGGGTGAGGTCAAGAGTGATAATGAATCATGAAAATGAGGATCAAACTTGTAATCAGGAAAAACTACTAAGGACTCCCGAGCCTATAGTCATTAGTGACAACATGGACACAAAAATGCAACCAGGATCTACCTAGGAAATCCATGTGAAGGTAGGCTCTACCACTAAATTACGACACTTCTAGGGCAGGAGTGAGGGTTCCACATTGAAATTCGGTGGGATCGATCCTATGGCAAAGCGAAAAAGACAACAAGGTGCAATAAGTGGAGGTGGAATCCTATCTTATATGCACAAAGTTGGAAAAACTAATTTTTACCAAAAGACCTTTAAAACTGACCCAACTCTCGAAAAACTTCCTAAATACCCAAAGTAACACTTATTGTAACATCCCCTGAGAAACTCAGGAACCATAGTAAACAATTTTCAAGCTAGAAAAAATGACAAAAAGGGTCMAAAAATGACAAAAAGGGGCCAAAAAATGACAAAAAGGGGCCAAAAAGTCTATAAATAAAAATCTGGCAGCTCATTATCACCATTGTAAATTGAGAATTGACCAAAAGTCAAAAAACACCCTTTTTCTGAAATAGTTGATTCTGGGAGCTTCAGTGGACGAACCGAACTTCTGTCTGGACAAAGTAAGTACAAACTAGCCTCTCTTGCATTCCCATTCTTCAATTTTTCACTTGTTTTTTTTTTTGTGGGGGGCGTTGACCTTTAAAGAGGTCGGCCCTGCATGTACATGAGTTGTCCAAGCACAACCCGCATGTACACGCATACATAAGATAATCTACCCGCGTGCACATGCAATTGTCCCCAAGACAGCCCGCGTACACCCTCAAATAAGTGGGAAAAATTGGAAATGCAAGAGTTGACTCTCCATCCATTTGTTTTTGTAGGATGTATGTGCATTGGAGAGAGAGGGAGCATGAGGAAATTGTTTTTTTGGTCTCCAATGACCCTGCTGCTATCGTTGTTTTGTCACAATGAGGGTTGTTAAAGTTCTTCCAGTGTCTGTTTATGAGGGCACAAACCAGGTTGCTAAATGCATTGGTAGATTACTGGCATCTTGATGCAGAGACATTCATGCTCGGGGGATAGTTGTTGACTCCAATGACTGAATATATTTACTTCCTGACTGGTCTCTCGAGGAGAGGGGACCCAGTCAGCTTGCCTAGTTCCCCCCCCGGGCCTCACAACATCAAGGAGCTGATTGGAATCTATTGCGAGGATGGTACTGAGAAAGTGGGTTCTCAGGTGTCTATTCAAAAGATCAACAACCTATCACTAAAAGTGATATTTCTGCTCATTGGGCGGATCACTGGATCCACATCTTTGCATCAGGATTCCCGGGTGCACATGTATTGTGCAGCACAGTGCTTAAATGCACGGATTTTTGACTGGAGCACCACCATGTTGGATTGAATGAAGAGACAACTAACAGAGTGTCAGATATGGGAGCACCGTAACTTCGGGTTTGGGACCGTTTTGTGCTCCTTTTTCTTCGAGAGGGTACCCAGTCTCAGTCCTCGAGAGACTATACGAGGACATGAGGCCTCTCTCCTAGCGCTATGCATATGGGTGGCGTTGTTGCTGCGACAGGGGGGAGGGAGGACCATCGAGGCCTTTGATAACAAGTTTTTTGACTGGTGGTCATGATAGATTCGATCAATAGAGGACTACCCCTATGTCGGGATCAATTTTTCTAGAGATCCTGACATGCCTATACCTCCCGGAGCAGAGTGAGGAGAGATGGGTAAGTTTGTTTTTCAAAGTTATTTAATTTTTATGTCTTTTTANGTGGTCATGATAGATTCGATCAATAGAGGACTACCTCTATGTCGGGATCAATTTTTCTAGAGATCCTAACATGCCTATACCTCCCGGAGCAGAGTGAGGAGAGATGGGTAAGTTTGTTTTTCAAAGTTATTTAATTTTTATGTCTTTTTATATATATATCATTTTTTTTTGTATACCAGAGTATCTGACACTTATGTATCTTTTATGTACAAATGTGGGACTAGTGCATTCAACAGACTTCTTGAGAACTAGGTGTCATCCTCGACCAGAGGCAGGACTAGCTGCAACCGTCAGAGCAGAAGTAGCAACAGGGGGGACTCCAACCAGAGAGGCTGAGAGAGTATTGAGATGGGTAGAGAGGAACCTTACCACACTCACTCGTATAGTCCATATGGAAGAGATCGAGGATCTCCCACCATCGATGCAACCTCATGTAGTTGGGGTGCCACAGACCTGGGTCCAGCTCTTCTGGTGTTTGGAAAACGATGTTGTTCACTATGGCAGGGCCAACAGGCCCCACCCTTATCTAGGCTAGACTACTTACGTGTTGAGAGCACTTTTTGTATATTTTTGAGGGCATAAGCCTCGTGACTCTTACTGGACATATTTTTGAGGTGCTTTCTCCCACCCTTGTACTCTGATATTTTTTGATATATATATGGATAATTTACATCTTTTTACGTCTTATGAATTACATCTATTTTAAAAATGTATTTGCATGTGCATGTGTTTGCATTTTCTTACATGTGTGAAATATGCCAATCTAATACATGGTTAGCTCGAGTATCTGTGATTTGATTCAATCTCCTAGGAACATGGATATTCGTAATGTAATCAAAGCTTCATTCTAAGAGACATACCCTAAGGAACCGTCGATGTAGTGTAGGATCGTAAACGCGGTAAATCCCATTTAACTGAGACACAACCTGCTAAGCGTCTAAGTAGACCCAGAGGAGAGAGATACCATGATACAAAGCATCATGAAGAAACTCTAAGACTACATTGTATTTGAAGACATTGTTTGTGGCGTCACCTAAACAAATACATCCTGAAGATAGCAACTAGCCTCTAGGTGTGGAAATCACCCAAGTTGTGGAAGCAAGCCTCCGAGTGTGTCGGCTAGCGCCATCCGCAAACCCAACGAACACCTCTGATTCACTTGACATCTTCCACAGTGAAAAATATGACATAAAAAATGACACGTCCATAAAACCAAAAAGAAAAAAGCTAAAAAGAAAATGTATAAGACTATACATATGTTACAAGAAGTCACCCAAGGCGACCCACCTATGAGTAATAATTCTTGAGGTAGAGCCCATTTCTAGGCTCTGCCAAAGAATTTCCCTCAAATTCCACTAGATGATAAACACCCTTCTTTAGAACCTCCTTCACGATGAAAGGTCCGAACCACATGGGTTTGAACTTGCCTGCCCCCAGGGGATCCTTATCTGGGTCATAGACTAGGACAAGGTCACCTTTAGAGAAATTATGAGGACAGACAAACCGATCATACTGAAACTTGACTTTTTGTTTGTGAACCTCATTATCCAAGGCTGCAACCTGACGCTGCTCATCGAGCTGCTCAAGATATAATAAACACTCTTCAAGTGGTGAAGTGTCTGGCAATAATTGTACTGCCAACTTTAGAGAGGGGATATGGCACTCTATAGGAAAGACTTCTTCTAGCCCGTAAATGAGTTGAAAGGGTGAGAAACCGGTTGTAGTCTTAAAAGACGTTCAGTAGGCCCATAATGCCGAGTACAACATCAAATTCCAATTTGACCTAGACGAATTGATCGTTCACTGTAAAATAGTCTTAAGGGATTTATTCACAGCTTCCACCTGACCATTCACTTGTGGGTAGTAGGGTGATGAATGTTCTTTCCTCAACCCAATATTTGATGTTAACTCAAACATCATTTTGTTATGAAAGTGACTGCCATGGTTAGTGACAATCTCTCTCGGGACGCCGAACCTTGCTATTATCTGGTTTAAAAAAAAGATGTTTGCTGTCTCGCCATCATCTTTAAATTTTGGCATAGCTTCGACCCACTTCGTGAAGTAGTCTATTGCTACAATGATATAACGATGCTTCCTTGCAGAAGGAGGGTTCAATGTAGCGTAATCAATCCCCCACTTGGTGAAAGGACCAACTATGATGACGGGAAACATGGGAGCCGGGCATGCCCTCATATTCCGAGAGAATATCTGACACGAGTGGCACTTCTTGATTGATTCAACACAATATTTGATTAACGTCGGCCAAAAGTAACTGACTTGTAGAATCTTTTGGGTTGTTTCCAACCTATACAAGTGATCGCCACATGCTCCAGTGTGGCAATCGTTGAGCACAATTTCCGCCTCTTCATGAGTGAGACACTAGAGAAGGATGCAATCTACACCTCAATGATACAGAGTGTCCTCGAGGATGAGATAGTTCTTGGCCTGATGGTGTATACAGCGATGCTCATTAGGAGAAGTAGAGGTAGGGCACTTCAAAGTCTGGATATAGACTAGTATATATCTGTACCAGGGGTCCGAAGACATGATCAAAAACATGTCTCCTTTGATAGGCGACTCCTCGGGTATGACATCTCATAATTCGACCAGAAGTTTCGAGATGAGTTCTGCAAAGACCAACGACTTTTTGGATTTCACCGAGACAAAATCCAATTCAAATTCATAGAGGATAAATATCCATCTATTGATATTTTCACCGATCACACGTCATGTCAACATGTATTGAAACAGATTCACAATGACAATGACGGTGGTCTTGCGAAACAAGATGTAATGATGAAACCGTTGGGCATCATGAACTACTGCCAACACAAGTTTTTTAATGTGGGAATAATTGAATTCCGGTCCAACTAGGCCTCGACTCAGGTAATAAATCACATATTCTGAGAGAAAATCATCCTTCTGAACTAATACCATACCGATGGTCGACTTTGCAGCGGCCAAATACAATAAGAAATCTTTATCATAATTGGGTGGCCATAGCAGAGGGGTAGAAGTGAGGGCATGTTTAAATGCTTCAAAAGAGCACTGAGTGATGTCGTCCCAATGAAAAGGAACGTCCTTCTTCAGTAAACGCATAAAACGCTTTGTGATCTAGGCATAGTTTGCAATGAAATGCCATCAAAAGTTCGCTTTTCCCTGTAAACTCTGAAGCTGAGGGACTGTGCGTGGGGGAGGCAACTGAAATATCACCTCAACCTTTAGAGGATCGACCATGATCCCTATTGTTGAAACTATAAAACCTAACAAACGACTCTATGTTACGCAAAATATGCCTTTGCTTGGATTCAAGCGGATCTGGTAGTAGCGACATCACTCAAAGATAAGTTGAAGGTGTGTGGGATGATCAACTCTCTTGTGAGATCGTGATGCTAAATCATCGAGATAAGCCTCGACTATGTGTTTGAGATCATGGAAAGCAAAAGACATGGCCCACTGAAACATATCTCCAACATTTTTCAGACCAAAAGGCATCTTCTGATAAGTGAATGTACCCCATGGACAAATGAAAGCAATTTTTTGTTGGTCTTCGGGCTTGATCTGTATCTGATTGTATCCCGAAAAACCATCCATGAAAGAAAAGGGTTCGCAACCTACGCATTCATTGACTATCTAGTCAATAAATGGTGTGGGGAAATTATCCTTTGGATAGGCCTTTTTCAAATCATGGAAGTCCGTACATACGCAAATCATACCCTGTTTTTTGTTGACTGGAATGGGATTTGACACCGATTAATTCAATTGGATGGGGTAGATGAAACCAGCTTGGAGTAGTTTCTATACTTCATCCTTAATAGCTGCTGCTTTCCTAGGATTGAATGGATGAAGCTTCGGCCAGACCGGCTTAGCATCAGGATATGTCGTGATTTCATGTTCAACAATTCTTGGATCTATGCCTGGTATTTCCTTGTAAGACCAGGAAAACACGTCGTGGAAATATTTAAATAAATCTGTGTAGATTTGAATCTCCTCGGGGCAGCAGTTCGCTCCGATGAAGATATTCTTCACGACGCCGGGGATTTGGAGATATCGATAGGTATTGTTTGAGCAATGGTTTCCATATTTCCTTCAACATAAACAAAGTGTGTAGCCAAAGGATTGATAGGAAAATCCTTATCTCCAGTCATAGTCAGAGTGAATTCACCTGCTTCAATTCTTCTTAACTCTGGGAGGAAGTAAGATCTATTATGAATATCATCCCAGGGTCTGTCCAGACTAGTCATTGCCTCAATAATCACCTCATCTAAGGGAAAGACTAAGTCTAAAGAATTAGTATCAGCAATGGAACCTTGAGCCCATGTAGGCTCGAGAACCGGATCTAACTCCTGTGCGGGATTTAGATCAGGGTCGGTGGAAGCTTGCTGAACTATAGAGTACGCAACTTCTGTCACAGAAAAAGGCATGGCCATGCCATGGTGCCCTATCCCCACCATCATGGATGATGGGGAAGGAAGAGTCCACAAATCATGAATGTAAGTCGTGTGAAACAACGAGATTTGAAGGATTTCAACCCTAGGCTGGTCGGGGACAACATACATGTAATGGACATTGCCGATCATAGGTGGGTAATCGAAGGTACCCATCAAAGGTGGGCACAAACCAACCCCTATGTTGATGATGCTAGGTTGAGGGTTATCAATCATCGAGACCATGAATACCCCCGATGAAGGGTCAGGATGGGAGAAGGATAACTGATCAATGGTCATGATCTGACCCTCATGTGGAAACAACAAGACCTGGAAAACTGTTGTGACCACAACTTGCATAGCATAGGTCCAACTCCTTCCTAACAAGAGATTGTAGTTGAGAGATGCATCGACCACTTCAACTTCAACGCACACGGTCTTCCTTCCTAACTGCACAGGAAAAGAAGGGATGATTCCATGTGGTCGGAACAAACGACTATCGAAAGTGGTAAGAATATTAGGTGACAGAGACAAAATGAGTTGGCCAATGGCCTTCCAACATGCCAAATACATCACGCATGTCGAGGTACCCTCATCAACCACCATGCAGAAAATGTTCTGAGTAAACGTTTTCATGGTGTAAGCCACTACTATCTGAAATTCCATGTGGTAAGGAAGATGAGGTTTTAAGTCGATCGTATCAAGCATGATCATTCCTAGATTACAAGTCTCAACAGATCCTAAGGAAACTAACATGGCCTTTCTATGGGAAGGGAAGCTCTGGAGGACTTCCAAAGCAGACATTGCACAAGGGGTTTTCAAAACATCCTCCACCATAGAGTAATTATGGGTGGCCCTTGCATTTGGGTTGTGAGAATCTTTCTTGAATGCTCCTTTCAGGATGTGTGTCATTGTTTCACCCAACGTCTTCTCAATCTGGAGAGAAAGAGATGGGTTTTCAGCTTCTTTACCCTTCTTGGAGGTGTTTGGCATTCCGTAGTCACGTGTCCTAGTTGTTAAGTCAACGCTACCTTTCATCATGTACACATTCACGGACGAAAGATTACTTGCATATGGAGGGGGTCCCTGACTGCCCCCTTTTGCACTCGAAGAGGCTTGAATTAGATTTTTCCCATGTGGAAATAGGTTCATTAACACGAGAGGCTGCTGTTGTGCCAATAACATCTGGGCCTCCGCAAGCCGAGGGCACTGGTGAGTCGGGTGGTCTTCCTTACAAAGATTGCATGGATACTTTAACTTCTTCTTTTCAGTATTTCCCCTGCCAGCATTAACAGTAGGTTTCTTGTCCCCTTTACCCTTCTTTCATTGTTTCTTATTTCCATCAGGTTGCTGGGTGGCCTTTGGGTTTGTCGATTGTACACTGTGTACATATGACATTTGAGTAGGGGGAGCAGCCGAATCAGTGGTCTGGCTGGCCACTGTCTGCTATATTGACAATTGATGAAATTGATTCATCAGTTGATCAACGAGCTTCGCTTGCGATGAACCAACAATACCATCGACATGTGGTCTAGATCTCTGTTTGGTCGTGTCAATTATTAACCATGGTGCATTTGGAAAAACTTTGTAAGGTAAATCAGACTAAGAGTAAATCAACTCTAGCTTTTGAGCTCTCATTTTCTCTTCTCTTTTTGAAAATACCCCTAAGGTTGTGACGTCTTTAGACAACTGAGGTACCAAAGACTTAAGGAAACACTCTAGCAGGCATGCTATTGGGACTGGCACTTTTATCAAACTCTTCTAGCATCTCCATTCTTGGATGTGATCTAAGATATGGTCCGCTTTTGTCTGCTCAAAGTTGGCCAACAATTCAGTGTTGGCATCGTATCTCATAGGTAATTGGAAATGGTTTAAGAAATCCATTGCTAATTCACCGAAGGAAGAGTATATTGAGTGATCGAGCTCAATGTACCATTTCGCAGCACTTCCGATGAGAGTGCGTTGAAGCAAACACAACTGGATGGAGTCATCTCTCAATGAGTTGGAAGAGCACCATATATGGAAGGTAGTCACATGATCACCTGGATCTTCGTTAGGCTTGGCATCGAACTTTGGGATGTTCAAAGGAAACTTGGTCGACATAGGAGACCAACATGGATCGTGACATATGGGGTCATTTAATAACATTGTCAAGTCTGGAAAGTGAAAATTTTCCAGAAACGGTAATTTAGGTTGTTGATTATAACTAGCGAAAAAGGAGCCTAGAGTTTGGCTGGCACCAGGTTGCCAGGAAAATTTAGGTTGCTGGACAGGGTTCTGGTAATAACCATGGTCGTGACCAGCATATAGATTTTGTGCTTGTTGAGATATCATAGAATGACTCCAGTAATAGGATGTAAAGGGTCGGGCTTGCATCGTATTCCAAGGATTTTGGGAAGGGTTTCCCCCTGTCAATCCGACGGGCATAGGTGTTGAGCCTTGCCCGAGGTTCCATTGACTATGGAAGGGGTTTCCCCTAGTCAACATCCTTGACAAGGGAACTGACCCCTACTATGGATTCCAAGGTCCTTGTGAGGAAGGAATTCCTAAGTTTTCCCCCTGTGCATGAATAGTACCCTGTACAGTATTTAGATGTCCATAATCGGGGTTTCCCCTACCCGAGACGACAGCTGGCGAGAAAGTGTTGTTACCAAATGCATTGAACAAAGAGAATGGTGTCAAACCTACCAACATGCTATAAGAAGGTAGTCCTTGAATCCATACTCCAAACGAACTATAGTTTACATTCGGCCTGGCAGAATGCTGTTGGGCACCGCCGAACGAAGGAGATGAAGGAGGTATATGAGCCCCTCCATAAGGGAAAGTTTTATAGGGAGATGAAGTGCCCCCCATGGATCCTGACAGGGGAGCATTTGAACTCCCCACCCCAAGACCTAAAGTTTGTAGAGTGGAGTAGGAAAGTACAGTGCTCGTAACGAATCCAGACATCCCGTATGAGAACGAAGGGCCTGTCGCACTCTAGGTGAAAGGGGTAGTGAAAGCTACCATAGATAGAATCCGACCATTTCCCGAGGTAGAGGCAGTCGAGACCATAGTGGCCTAGATTGACGATGGTTGGTTAGAAGGAAAAACACCCCTTGTAGTGACAGTCGTAGAGGAAATATGAGTATTCCCTGAAGAAGTAGAAGCATTTGTTTCCATTGTTTCTTGTGACACTACATGATCCTCATAAGGTTGAACCTGTATGACGATGGGTGTCGATAGATTAGTGATTGGAGGGTTATATGAACCAAGAGCTTTCGCTCTGAGGTTAGAAATGATTGGTTCCTTCGGAATCAAATTTTCTCCTCTTAGAGATGAGTCGTGCACAATTTCCTATAACCCAGTCACCTCAAAAGGCCCTTGCTGGTCTAGTTTTCACCTTAGCAGTGGTGGGGGTGGTTTGAGATCAACCGGCGGTAGGCCCAAAATCCTTTGTGACCGGCGGAGCTCCTGATCCTCAACTATGTGATAAGATCAATGACACACTAGAGATTTCTATAATCGTTTTAAAAACTAGCACACACTAAGAAAAGTTCCTATGAGATAAGACAAGAATATTACTAGCTAGTTGGAAGAACAATTACAACAACCAACACTACAGAAACTTACCAGTGCAAGTGAAACTCGAATACATAAGCACCCTCCAGGTATACTCTGCAAAGCGTGGCCCGATGTTTTCCACAGGTACCATTGTATACCCCTGCAGCCACCTGTGTCAGTCACTAAGATAAAGACAACTAGGTTGCCAACATGCGAACAGTCACTACGTGGGTATAGTCGACAGTCGGGTGGACCGCAATGAGCAGGGTATCAAGCCTGAAACCTATCAAGGGTATCGAAAGCAAGTGTTCTGGAAGACGATTGAGGACCTCAAATGGATTCGAGACCCATGAAGCTCCATGGAAAATGCGATCAAGGAAATCCCAAGATAAACCCTCTATATGCGTTCCCCACTACGCTTGGTCCATCTTTGGAGGGGTTATCTCCGTTACCTTTCCTTATGCGACCTCGTGTTTAGCCCCTGTGTTAGAGGGGGTTCCCGGATAACTTTCATGGTTTATGGACTTTCAAGCACTCCCTAGCATAGACTCTTTTATTTTTTTTTGTAGTCTTGAAGAGTTTCCTCTCCAATCCTAAATCAAGGCTCTAGCCTAGACTAAATTAATGGACCCTTCAAACAAAAAGTCTAATAAATTTTAATTAAGCATTCATTTTAGTGGCTGTCTTAAGTCAAAAGGAACGGAAATGAAACCAGTGAACTTCTTAAGAGACGAAAGAGAAGAGCATAAGATGAAATTGAAAACAAACTACTTCTTTCTTCACAAATAAAGATTTGCCAATTTAAACTCTTTAACCAGACTTTTTGTAACTACTTTTCTCAGATCTTTAAAAAGAAAAAACTCAAAGCAAGATTTTGATCGACTATGAGCTACTTAATGTCTTAAGAATTCAATTAAAGAACTTAAGAAAAAAATATTTTTCCTTGGTAAATAAAGAAACTAACCTAAATTACTTTACCAAACAAAGAAGTGCTTTATTAAAGTGTTATAATCACAGATCTGTGTCCTAGATAAGGTTGTAGACACTTGAGTCCTGCAACCACCCCTGCCTCTACCTCGGGTGAGACTTCATCTTCTTCGCAGGTGTTTCCGAAAGGGCCGGTAGTTAGGGTTTTGTTGGTGCGCTATTGTAGCGTTGAACCCTGGGTCTGACCCTGTGCCAACAAATGGTTCCGTTGTCGGGACCTGAAACCGTGATTGCTGTGAACTAAGAAAGAAGAAGATTTTTGCAAAGATCTA
>JASDQU010014218.1:90417-106789 GCA_032191745.1 Picea mariana | reverse complement strand
AAGAAAGGTGAGGTTACACCACCTAGAGATGAGGAGGACCCCTCAAAGAAAGTGAAAGTTTCCCCTCCAAAACCTTCCTCAAGGAATAAATCAAAAGCAACTAGGACTAAGTTTGAGACCACCCTCACTTCAGATGACTTTGACTTCATCTTCGCAACACTGAATGATGCCTCACTAGAGATAGCAGAGAATACGGAAGATAAGCAGGAGGAGGTGTTCAATCAGATCAAGGTTGAACTTCAAGAAGTGTAGTAGGCACTACAGTCCAGCTGCGTAGTTTCTACTGCACCTCTATTAGCAGGAACACCAGAAATAGGAGATGAGCCAGCTCAACTCCACCGAATCGCTGATAAAGTCGAAGCTCGCCTTCAATGAGCATAGGAGGAGACAATGCAAGAAACCCAGGATTTGGCACAAGCACAGGAAGACCTTCTAGAGCAGCGCAGTACTGTCAAACATGAGAAGCTTACTCTGCAAGAGAGGTTCGATAAAGAAAAAGCCCAGCTGCATAAAGAAAAGGAACAATTGCTCACAGAGAAACTCAAAGTTAAGGAAATGGTTCAAAAATCACTTCACTTTGTGACAGTTGTTGAAGTAAAGGCCGAAGAATGAGTTCCACAGTAGGTGGCACAACTCGAAGACGTAATCCAACAACTCTAGCAGTGCATAGCAGAATTGGAGCTCCGCATTGTGCCCGAGACCCCTCAAGATGTACAAGACCAAAGGGAAGCCACTTCCCGTAGTGAAATTGAAAGATTGAAATATCTTTCCTTGGAGTGCAAGCAATTGAGTATCCAGAGCACTCAAACATATGAAAACCTCACTGAGAATCCTGAGTTATATGTATTTGAGTCACAGCTCCAAGAAGCGAAGCAGTACGTAGATACACTACAGGGGCAGTTGAAGGCCCTGTTAGCTGTAGACATAATGAAGAGGCCTCATGAACAACGTACAAATCAACAAGAGATCCATATGCTTCAAAGCAAAGTGATGGAATTCACTCAATGACTTCAACCTATGCAAGATAAGGCATGTCTGCTATTTACAGAGGTCAAGAACCAAGGAGCAGAGCTAGAACAAGTTGTCCTCACAACATAGCAATGCCTAGAAGGACCAGTGAATGACACAGTGATCCAGGAGTTCACTGAACAAGAGGCCACAACAAAGCAGGAAGTCAAAGCAGTTCGAGCCAAGCTCGAGGCGTTCGAGGAAGAATTTCTTAGACTAAAGTGACTCGGGACGAGTCACATGTGAGTGTTGGGGGCTTGTTGGCCCTTGACCAATTTTTGGGAATTTCTTGGTCATGATGACCTATTTTGGAACTTCGACAACCTRTCGAAGGAGGAGTGCAAGACGAAGTGGAGATCATGGGATCTCGGCCCCCTTTTTGGGTTTTTGGGAATATGTAATGGGAAGTGGATGTTAGCCCATGGGTTTACCCATGTTTAGGCCTATTTTGTATGTATATATAGATGTCTAGGCCATATAGAGAAGTAGTGGATGATATATCTATGTGATGTAGGCTAAGTACCAAGAGTTGGATCTGTATGATCAAGGATTTGTGCATTCTGTGTAAGACTTGTAGACCTGAGTGCAAGTCCCTATGCGACATGATAGGAGGCTTAGTGCTATAAAACAAGGAAGAGGGATCTAGCGAGCTGCACAAATCTTCTGTCCTATGCAGAGTAAGGGTTTTGAGGCTCTGTTCTTGTAACTGATTGACTGAAGACTATAAAGAAGAAGAGTTGGTGGATGTAGCCCTAGGAGAGGGGTGAACCATGTAAATCCTGTGTTATGATGCTTTGTGCTTGTCTTAATGAGTTTATGTCTTCTTTTGCTAAAGTGCTTTGATGTAGTTGGATAGATCTACTTTCTTTGTGCTTATTATATGTGGGAATGCTATATCTGATCTACGTGGCTATGTTTAGTGCTTAATCTGATTTGCTTATCTATGCTAAGTGCTTGGATATAGTAGGTTAATGTGAATACTACGAGGCTCTGTTTTATCATCGAAGTAGATAATGATTGTATATTAAGGAGACAAAGGTGCTAAGTTCTTTATTAAAGTGTTATAATCATAGATCTGTGTCCCAGCTAAGGTTGCAGACACTTGAGTCCTACAACCACCCCTGCCTCTACCTTAGGTGAGACTTCATCTACTTCGCAGGTGTTGTTGAAAGGGTCGGTAGTTAGGGTTTTGTTAGTGCGCTGTTGTAGCGTTGAACCCTGGGTCTGCCCCTGTGCCAACAGACCCCAACCCCTTCTTTTATAGGCCAAAAGAGATAGTAACAGTTGGGGTGACTGGCTATGGGTAGTCAAATGGTTAAGTAATGGACCATAATCCTTTATCCTATGAAATTTTGATTTTTCGCGATATTTTGTGAGTGTACATGGGTTGTAGTGGGTCAGCAGGCATGTGTACATGGGTAGTAGTGGTGCAGGACATGTACATATTTAAAACAATGATTTTTAGAAGATCTTGTTCAGTGATGGCTTGGAAAAGATAGCAAGTTAGATGGCTTGATTCCAGGTATGCGTGTCTGGTGCAATTTAGGGTTATAATAGGGGTCCTCGGGGCCATAGAATAAATGATAGTAGCCAAAGCAGCAGAAGACCCTAGGTAGCGGCCGAAACAACAAAGATTCCCTGGGTAACCCCGATACAAAATAAAAGTTCCCCCGAGGCTCAGGATGGGTGGGAGAGGGGGTTACTCATGTTAGAACATATGCAATGGATAATTGATTAGCTGCAAGATGACCCAGACATCATAAATATTCCAAGGCTCCCTGCCGACAACATAGATGAAAGCCAGACGAGACCAAGCAGCCTTGAATTCATAGACCTTGATGAAATTACTGGGTTAGACATATTAGAATATAATGGATGTGCTCATTTTACCATCGACAATATCACTATTGTCACCCAACCATAGGCCAAATCCACCCTCCGAGCACATTAACCTTGATAGAGAATCACTTCAGAAGCAAACCCTAAGCTAGATAGCCAAACAAAGGGTAGCACACCTTTCCCAAAGGATAGCGCACCAAACAAGAGCTAATAAGATAGTCCAAACCATAACCAAGAGATAGTCCAAACCAAAATGTAATCTGCTAGCTGCAGCAGCTGCAACAGAAACTCTCCTCCAAACTTGCGCACAAATTGGGCAACTGCAGTGCACACATGTGCTGCTCTACAATTCTGAGAATGCCTACAAGAATGAAGACCGACCTCATGTATTTATACTAATTCTAGCTAACTGCCTTGTTTGAATTCTCATTCCTGGTGTCTATTTACTTAGTATATAATATTTCTTTTGGATGACTTCTTCTCTTGTAGGCTAATAACCTAATACCAATTATCCTCTTGAGACAACTTGTCTTCTAGGTTTATTAGCCAACTTATTAGGGTTTCTTCTTGCTTCCCGAAATATTCTATTCTCGCCAGGTTTACATGTGGAGGTAAATACCTCCTGCAACTACCATAATATTAACACTCCTCCTAGCTAGGGACGTATTACAGGTAATGGTCTTGAGCACAAACATACCATTCACTCGGTAGCATCAACATAGTTTTATATACTATCTCATAACTAGATCACGAGTACCATCATCACCATCAGTGTCATCAGTTGCATCATCTCTCGAAACCATACTCTATCTGAGTAATTAGACATGATTCTTGATAAGTCACTCACACCACAGAGTGACACAAGAGCCATTCTTCTAATCTGGAACATATGTCCTAGAAAAATAAATGTCTTGAACCATTTTCCATCTGGGAAATCTCTGTTCATTGATCATCCATCTAGCTGATAATCATTTTCAACACTACTGATAGTCTTCAAGGCAATCAAAACAATATCATTCAATAGAACACAACTATGTCTATCCATAGTAGTACATAACTACAATCTAGTGGTACACTACCACACCAAGTAGCACACAGGTACTTGATCAGTGACATATAGTCACAAACACTGGTCTATCTAGAAATTAGGTCAATCCATTCACTTAAGGTGCCTCAATGAGAGGATTAGGGTTTTTGCAACTGCACCTACTAGTAACCTTAGCGATAGTGCTTTGGTGACTGCACCTGCTAAAAACCCTAGCGACAGTTCTTCAACAAGCTTAATATCCTTATGGCTATGCTTCCTTCCAACGGTTAGACTAAATGAAGGAGGTGGGGGCCCATAAACTATTAGAATATAATGGATGTGCTCATTTTACCATCAACAATATCACTATTGTCACCCAACGATAGGCCGAAGCCACCCTCCGAGCACATTAACCTTGAGAGAGAATCACTTTGGAAGAAATCCCTAGGCTAGATAGCCAAACAAAGGGTAGCACACCTTTCCCCAAGGATGGTGCACCAAACAAGAGCTGATCATATATTCCAAACCATAACCAAGAGACAGTCCAAGCCAAAATGTAATTTGCGAGCTGTAGCAGCTGTAATGACAACTCTCCTCCAAACTTTCTCACAAACTGGGCAATTGCAGTGCGCACAAGTGTTGCTTTGAAATTCTGAGAATGCCTGCCAGAATGAAGACTGGCCTCCTGTATTTATACTAATTCTAGCTAACTGTCTTTGTTGACTTCTCATTCTGGGTGTCTATTTACTTAGTATATAATATTTCTTCTGGCCGACTTCTTCTCTTGTAGGCTAATAACCTAATACCAATTATCCTCTTGAGCTGACTTGTCTTCTAGGGTTATTAAACAACTTATTAGGGTTTCTTCTTGCTTCTCAAAATATTCTATTATTTTCAGGTTTACACGTGGAGGTAAATAACTCACGTAGCTACCATAATACTAACTAGACGACCCTAAATTCACAACTCCACCAATCGAATTACCGACATGTGTTTCGGTTCAGCCAGGGATCGTCGAAGCGTCGCATAGGACTGATGCATCAAGCCCCTTATGTGAGTTGATAAAGATATATGACAATGATGAGAGCTCGAAAGTATCTCATGTGACCCTTGTGCATATTGAAGAAGAAAAGGGACCAGAGAAGAAATCTTCCCCTACTCTCGATGCCAAAATTCAGGAGGTCCCACAGAAAAGAACAAGAAGCTGAGAGGGTCCTAGAAACTAAGATTCTTGATGCGCCAGAGTCCCAAGAAGACAGTCCGAAGAATGAGCCAGGGTCAAACGACCTAAAGGAAGGATCCCCACAGTAGGAAATCAACATTTCAACGATCGATGAACAAGTAAGTATCGAGTCTATCCCCAACGCCTATATTTCAATCGATACTCAAACCCCTGATGAGTGACAAACAGAAGTCAGGCCTTCGGAGCACAATGAGAAAGTTCAACAACCCAATCTTGAACAAGTATATACCATCAAAAGTCTAGGAAATACACTCACTTGGGGAGATCAACAAATCCCCGAACCTGTGGACGAAGTAGCCGACATACATGCCATAGATTATGATAGGAAAAGGAAGTCTATTGTCCAGAGGACCACCAAGAAGAGGAGGGTCACTTTAGATCGCTCCATCCTCATCACTACAGAGGAACATCTTATCAATACAAAACATGCTAAGATGTCTGAACTCATCGACGTAGGGATGGAAATCACAGATGCCACCCTGGACAGAGCTAAAAGCGATGAAGAGGAGTTGGACGCCGCTATGAAGGAACTATAACATTTGTGCCACTTGCCTAAGTACTATTAGGACACCACATAGGCTGTGATGTACCTAAGGAGTGAATTCAAGGAGGCCTATAGCAAGTTCACAGATGAATGACACCTATTCACTGCAAGGATAATTGAGCTTCATGAAGATACCCTCATGGCACTTGCAACATGCAAAGATATGGAGAGGTGGTATGAGAAAGTGCAACAGGATGTGTAAAGAATCGAGTATATCAGCGCGGTGCAAAAAGGATGAGACACCAAAGAACACGACATCCGGGTGTTAAGGGAAAGTAACATCGACCGCATAAAGAAGTCAATTGAGTATTGGGAAATAATGGCTTGGGAGCCTCATTGGGAGATTCAAGGAAAATGGGCCAAGTGCGAGAAGAGCTGGGTCAGAATCAACAAGGCAATGAAGGATATCAAACTCCCTGAGTTTGGCATGCCTGATGACTTCATCGACTTGCGTGACATAGTCAAATCGCACACCGAGCAAGATTCATCATGGGCCAAAGAACTAGAAAAGGTGGTAGACGCAATGCTAGGTCAGGTGCGACAGTTTATGGAACACTTGATCAAAGCTTGGGTTGTGCTACAACAGTTAAGTGCCAGTATAGTCAATTATTGGGCACATGTGGTAGAGATAAGAGAGATTCACTCGGCCCCGATGGAACAACANATGAAGGATATCAAACTCCCTGAGTTTGGCATGCCTGATGACTTCATCGACTTGCACGACATAGTCAAATCGCACACCGAGCAAGATTCATCATGGGCGAAAGAACTAGAAAAGGTGGTAGACGCAATGCTAGGTCAGGTGCGACAGTTTATGGAACACTTGATCAAAGCTTGGGTTGTGCTACAATAGTTAAGTGCCAGTATAGTCAATTATTGGGCACATGTGGTAGAGATAAGAGAGATTCACTCGGCCCCGATGGAACAACATAGATTCCCATACACTAATACTTGCGAGGTCTATTCATCCAATGGTTGGAGTACAAGAAGAGTCACCCTATTAAGTGATATCTTGAGATGACTCATAGAAAACTCATAGGAGAGAACGCCATGTGGTGAATTCTGTTTTACTTATCTGTACTTTAGTTGTTATTTTTAGTTAATTTTATGTTATAAATAAGGGCATCGACCGATTAGTTAGAGGTCGATGGTTGTTGCAAGAAACCCTCATTTTTTGTTTTGTTAAGAACTATTTCGGAGCTGACTTTATTTGAGAAGTCCTTCTAGACCAGAGACAAGTTTATTTTTTCATCAAATGCATGTATGATTGGATATGGAGAAGAACTATTTCCTATCCCGTCTCATGAATGGATGATGTAACGAGTAAGAAGTATTAAATCTATTGATAAGTTTTTTTTTTGTTTGTTAATTGGTTGGGACCTTCTTGGCATCGGGATTAACCTTTTGGCTTGAGAAACCATGACTCAGGGGCATCTAAGTTGTCAAAATCACCTGGGGATCGCACTCGGCCTGAGACACACCAAACTTTAACATGGTTGGATTTTTTGTCCCCACAGGTTTCGAACCGGTGACTTTTCAACATGGAGTGGCTTAACAACACACTCCATCACCGACTGTTCTACACCTCGGGGAAAAATCTATTGATAAGTTATCTGATGCAATGTTTTACAATTCTTTATTTAATGATGAAAATAAATCTTTGTGTTATTATGTGATTGATGATTAGAGTTGAGTGAATTATTTTACTTGCCATCGTTTATCACATGTAGGTTTTCTTTCTAATAATTTGTATCTCAGTCAGTAATTGGAATACTCACATGGTTAACGTATTAGTACTAGGCCTGTGGTAGATGATCACCACGTGCATGCTAGAGTGAAGGGTTATCCCAAGCTCAACTTCTTCTCCAGTAGTTAAACTTGTTCCTATTTTGTTACCTAGTTGGTTTATACCGACTTCCATATTATATCAATCCCACTTAAAAGAAAATACAAAAAGAGAAAGTCCAAACTAAAGGAGACGCCTTCACAAGAAAACGTAAAGCCCATCAATTAATTGGCCAGATCGCAATATCTGGAGAACCATTCCACTTTTAAATGCTATAGAGTCTAATTGGGCCTGGATGGTGGGTTTGGTTCCTGTTGTTGAGTCAAAGGGATTTAGGACCCATCAATAGGACCTTGGATATGTATTCTATCTCCTCMTATGTCTTGGGACACATTTCCTTTGTTAATTTGAAATGGCTAGCCAAAAGTGTACTAACTAGTTTTTCATTCTGCATTCTAAGCCTCTCCAACACCTTATCTATGTACTCACCCTGAGACAATGTCAATTTGCAATTTTTCTTGTATCTTTTTATTCTCATACCAAGGATTTTCTTTGCGCCACCCAAATACTTCATTGCAAATGAATTAGATAATTTATTCTTGAGCACATTTATATCTTGCATATTAGACCTTGCAACAACAATGTCATCTACATATGATAGCAAGATAATATAACTTCCATTTTCTATATTTTTAAAATAAACACAATGATCAGAATGACATATACTATAACCTTGTTATGTCATAAACCTATCAAACTTAAAATACCACTTCCTTGGAGCTTGCTTTAGGCCATACAAGCTCGTCTTCAACCTACATACCAAATTTTATTTCCCTTTGACCTCATACCCCTGTGCTTACTTCATATAAATCTTTTCCTCCAAATCCCCATGGAGAAAAGTTGTTTTTACATCTAACTGTTCAGCATGTGAATCTTCTACTGTCACAAGGCTTAAAATAGTCCTAATTGAACTCATTTTAACATCAGGAGAAAATATTTCATCAAAATATATACCTTTCTTTTGTGCAAACCCCTTTACAACAAGTCTAGCCTTGTAACACTTTATGCCTCCATCTTCTTCCTTCAAATTGTAAACTCATTTATTCTACAATGCTCTTTTTCCTATAGGCAATTGAACCAAATCCCAAGTCTGGTTATTTACCATGGAATCCATTTCCTCTTTCATGCCTTGCTCTCACTTCTTTTTAGTGTCTACCTACATTGCCTCTTTATAACATTCTGACTCACCAGAATCAGTCAACAATAAATAATACAATGAAGGAGAGTATCTTTCAGGGGGTCTACTTAACTTGGTAGATATTCTAACAACACTTGTAGGAGTTTGAGGTACCTACTTCTCCTATTGTTGTACATTTTGATTTTCTAGTACCTTTGGAATTTCTTTTTCAATGATCTCATCAAGCATTGTGTATTCTGGTTTTTATTTTTCTTGTATCTTTCCTTGCAACTAATCTTTGTACATGACCTTCTCATTGAATATGACATCTCTACTCTTAATGATTTTTTGATTTTCATAATATTATAAGCGATAACCAAAATTATTAACACCGTATCCAATAAAGGTACACTTCTTGGATTTTTCCTCAAGATTTGTTCTATTTTCCTCATCAATATGGAAAAATGATTCACAACTGAAAGTCTTCAAAAAAATAGTTTACCTTTTTACTTGTCCATGCCTCCTCTGTAATTTTACCATTCAAAGAGTTTGATTTTCCTTTGTTTATTAAGTAAAAAACAATATTTACAACATCTTCCCAAAACTGTAAGGGCAACCAATCTTATAATCCTTGCATGCTCCATGATTGCCCTGTTCATCCTTTTTGACACCATTTTCTTGTGGTGTTCTTGGAACTGTTTTCTCTCTATGAATCCCATGCCATGAACAATAATCATCAAACTCCTTTCTACAATATTCATCCTCATTGTCTGATCTGAGGCACTTCAACTTTTTTCTTGTATCATTCTAACATAATAACGAGAGCCACCAAGAGATATTGTTCATAGATATTATTTATGATATTTAATAATATTTATGATATTTAACAATATCTATTCCTACCAAGAGATATTTAACACTTCAACTTTCAATAAAAGTAACATAATAAYGAGAGCCACCAAGAGATGATACCTGAGCCACCAAGATATGATACCTGAGTCTCTTATGTTTTCCATAAACATAATGCTCAYAGAAATCCAAATCAATTTGTTTAAGWTTTGACAAAAAATTTCTTTTGTGAAGTATCTGCATCCCCTTCTCACTCATGTGTCCAAGCCTATGATTCCACAATGTTGTATCCACTCCTGTAGAAGATAAAGAGATAGAAGAGTGAGTATTACCAATACATAAATACAATGTACCTACCTTCTCTCMTTTTGCTATCCTTAGTGATCCTTTGGTGACATTCCACACCTTATCTGTAAATATGGATATACAACCTTCACTTKCCAATTTACCTATTGAAATTAGATTTTTCCTTAGATATGGAGCATGTCTTACCTCTTTCAAAAACCATTGGTTTTCATTCCTTTTCTTTATTTTTACCTTTTTCATTCCAACAATTTTGCATGGTGCATCATCACCCAAATGAACCTGTCCAAAATCACCTTGAACATAATCTAGAAAATGTTTCCTATGGGGTCTGGCATGAAATGAAACCCCTGGAGCTACTACGTAAGACTCAGAAATATTATCTATAGAAATAATCAAAGCATATTGTAACACATCACCTGTTGCATTTGCTTTCTGTTTTTTTTCTTGCTGTCCATCTCTTTGTTTCTTTGGAGCTCTGCAGTCTTTCTTCAAATGTCCTTTATTCCCACAACTCCAACACTCTATCTTTCCCAGTCTAGATTTGGATATTCCCTTCCTGGAATTCTGACAGTTCCTTGAGCCCTTTCCTCTATCCTTTTGTCTTACCCTATTATCCATGTTTAAAGCATTACTTGATGTCTCACCTGTTCTTTTCTGCCACATTTCCTTGCTAAGGATAACACCAACAACATCATCAAATTTTAAAGTGTTTGAACCAGAGACATAGTTACTTATAGCCATGACCAAGCCATTCCAACTTTCTGGCAATGAACATAATATTAGAAGAGCCTTGGCCTCATCATCGAAGTGCACTTTTACAGAACTTAGCTAATTAGTAACTGTATTAAATTCATTTAAATGATTTGCAAAGACCCACCTTCTGACATCTTCATATTAAATAATCTCTTCATTAGAAATACCTTATTGAATTTTGAGGGTTTTTCATACAATTTAGGCAATGACTCCATCAACTCCTTCGTAGTCTTTTCTTTTGAAATATTGAAAGCTACCGATGCTGTCAAGCTCAACCATATCGTTCCTAGTGTCTTTCTGTTAAGAACCTCCCATTCTTCATCCTTCATGGCCGTCAAATTCTTTGCTATTCCACCCAATGGTAGGAATAGATCCTTCTAATATAAATAATCTTCCATATAGATATACCGTAGCTTGTAGTTTTGGCCGTTAAATTTCTTGACCCTAAACTTTCCATCTTCCGCCATTTCTCCCACTCAAACTAGGAACCCTCTTTTCATGTGAGTTACCTTTTGCTCTGATACCAGTTGTTAGAAAAACAGGATCGCGGAGAAATAAAATAAAAACAAATGTAGAAATAAAACACAGAAGATACACAATATAATAGAGACACAGATATACGTGGTTCACCCAATGTGGGCTATGTTCACCATATAAATTTGCAGGTCCTTCCTTTTTATTATCCAACAAATGAAGGGATACAACCTACAACACACCCACTATAACTTATTCTTCTTTCTATCATATTCTCCTCTCTTACAATACATCATTCTCAATGATACATAACTACAATACATTTCCCTCATAAAAGAGGGCTTCCTTCTAGGGAAAAAACCCTAACATAACTTCTACCGTCATACATGTGACCTTATAATGAATGGTCCATATTTACTATGAAATTACAATATGCATTTACAAGGCAATTTTTCCTTCGGGGGATTCTTCCCCGAACCCTCGCTGGGGGCCTACTTTCCCTTGGACCCTGCGGGGGGGGGAAGCCCCCCATGAAACCCCCCTGTGTGGAGGGGTGTACAGTCTTAATGGGGTATAAACATGGCTGAAAACAAAAACCTATGAAACAGGAAGATAATTAGGCTCCACAACCAACACCCCCCACCACTAAGGGATCCTCCATCTTCCTCTCCTTCTCTCATGCCTCTACTCACACCTCATCTTTCTCTAAGGTTGTGACACTTCGTAACAATGAAGGGATTTGGACATCTTATTTTGGGCCCTTATGACTACTACTGCTATTGCTACTAATGATATCTCCACTAGACACCCTACTCTCAATGCCACAAATCTTCGCAGACCTATCCTCATTTGTGCTCATCTCTAGCATAACACACTCTCTTGCACTTCCTCCTAGTGTGGTCTCCTTCCTCTTCATCTTGGGCTTGAACCATCATTACGTGCCCCTTACTATCTTCCTCTTGTTTCTTTTTTTTTCTCTCCTTATTGACTCAACGCTTCTTGTGTATCTTTCATCTCTTTCTCTCCTTTTCTCTTCTAGGTCCATCCTATTTCACACCTCATTCTAAAAAATTCAGGATCCTCCTCAACCAATCCATCTATTCTCTTATTTTTCCCCATATTTTCATCCCCCCACAAAACCTAGGGGAGTCTAATCAGCCATCTTATTGGGATCCATGTGCATCAACCCTTTCTCCATGAATAACTTCTTTATCCAGAGTGGGATTTCTTCCAACAACCTTTTTCTAGGACCTCCCATGAAATTCCTTCCTGCTTCATTAAAAGAATCAATGTACTCCATAGAAAACTTGATTATATACCCTTCCTTTACCTGAGCAAACCATACATCAATGGCTCGAGTCCACTTGTTTTCCAATGCCTCTAGCCTATAAACCATGGCATGATCCCAAACTATCGGCTCTAGTGGCCTCAAATAAATATTAGTGACAATCCTCCTTTTCATCCATTCATACAATAAATTCAGAAATTCAACAAACAAAGTCTCATGCATATCAATGTAGAGATTCTTATCCTTCCATTGCTTCACATTGAATCTCAGACCTTAATTTTCCCACTGGGTAAACTCATGTTCCTTCGTAGTTAACCAATATTGAATTTCTTCCCGTGATCAATACCACCTCATTATTTTCCTTCATCATTCAATACAAGACTTTCAGGTCCCGACAACTAAGCCATTTGTTGGTTTGATTCACTCTTGGATACACCTGTCTTAACGTTGGGGGGTTGAATACCCAGTGTTCATCCAGAGTGGCCAAAAATCCCCCAAGGCATCGACATATCAATCCTTATCCAATACTGAGGAATGTCTCACTCAAGACGCCATGAGGATCACATAGACCATCTAGTCTTGTGTCAGGGATGAAGGAATAATCACACATAGATCCACTAGGGATTGCATTCATGTTATTCATTGCTAATTGCCTTAATAGTAAACAATATTCAACATAAGTAGACACATCCAATCAATACGTATGTAGCACAGGATAGGAACAAAAATATTGTAGCTTTATTATCATCCTTCCATTAAATACACATACACATTAAGCAACTCATTCTTTGACATCAACAAAGTATCACTTTTCCTCAGATGATTCCCCAGATTACATTACATTGTGTCATGAACAACCCTTCATGATCTATAGAGAGGAAAGACTCATAGTTACAATTAGATACAATACAAAACATAGACTCAGAGTGAGATCGATCACACTAGTAATTCACAGATTTACAAGTTAACTAGATAACAATTAGCAACTAGCCAATTCACCAACTCTCACCAACTAGCCTCTCTTCTGTCGTAATTAATTCCTTTTATATGCTTCTTGTCTTTGGCACTCTGTCTCTTTTAGTTCTACCCCACTCATTCCTCTAGTTGCCATTCTTGCACACTTTTTTCACCTGCGTACATTCAATGTAGCCTTTCTAGAATCAAGGAAATCTTAAATACCTTGCCACTTAATCTTCTTTATTCTCTACATTTCCTTGTGCTATTGGTAGTAATAATTCGGGGAGATTTTATGAAAGTTCTTTTCTTGATTCCAACGTGCATGCCCTATCTTCTAGATTTATGGCATGCATTCACAAAACTCGAACTGACATGCATTGGAAGAACTTGAACTCATGATCAAATATCAAAACTTGATTTAGTGTGCATGCCTCCTATTACCCCTCACGTAGCTACTTGAGTGTGTGCAAAACCAGAATGAGCGCACATAAATTTGGTTTTGTGCATGCATGATATTTACCCAAAACTTTGGGTGCCAACAAAAAGTAGAAATGCAATTTAGAATTGAAAAAGGATGTAAGAATTTGTTAGATGGCATCAAATTGTAGCTCCAAAAGGATAAAGAAGACAATATTCAAGAAGGTCACCAGAAAACAATTTTATAAGTTAAGCTCCAACTTGAGTATATACACGTAAAATATGGTGGTATTATCTCAAAGGACAAAACAATCAAAGACCAAACAAAAAGGTCCATTCTCTTTGACAAGAAGACTATTGATTTGGGCGTGCGAAATGAAGTAAAACCATCAAAGGTGAAACCATATCAACACCCTCCTTGCCAATAAAGGTTCCAAGAAAGACAAAAATATCGATATCCACGTTACCAAGGAAGAATGTAGAATAATCAACAATATTCATGGAACAATATAGCAAAGAACCATGATTCAACAAGATATTATCAAAGAAAAATTACTACAACAAATTGGAGAAGTCACAACAACAACACATAGAATTAAAGGAAACAAAATTATGCAACAACTAACTATCAAGGAATGATACCAAAAATAATTGAATTAGGATGGATGGATCATCATCCGTGGAAACAATAGAGTCCAAATATAAGGAAATCCTATTACTTAGTTGCATCTCATGTAAAACCATTAACAACAAAGCTTTGAAGACAAAGATTTTTGAAGGAGGGTACTATGATATGACCCTAAGGGGCACATATATGTGGTTAAAGGTATATGTAATAGGGAAAGTGTATATGTAATAGGGTCTGTCCTAATAAAGGTCACACATGTGCAATGAGGGAGAATATGTATATATAGAGGTTAATATAGTCGTTATTGACATGAACATATGATTTGGATATGTGGTTGTACTTGGGCTACTTGGAGGAGTTTATCCTATTATATAATAAGTTATTGTGTAACTAATCTCTATTTCCACTTTTGGAGTTGTACTCCATGTTCACATCTTTAGTACTTTGTGTGTACTATAGCTTATTTTTTATTTTAAAGATTTGGTACATAACATGATTTTATTTAATGATTATGTTATTTTGAGGATTTGGCTAGACAATGGAAGTCAAAAGAACTTGATTTCATATTTCCTTTTTGATTCTTTACATATTTCGACCCCCCATCCCCAACCATATCACCTTGGTTGGATTAAAGACAATGAAAATGGACTCCTCATAAATAAATTTTGCATGGTTTCCTTTTCCATTAAACCTATTCTTGATATTGTTAAGTGTGGCATCGATTTCTTGATTGTTTTGATYTCATCCTTGGGAATCCTTATCAATTTGAACATATTTCTCAATATGATGGATGTCACAATAATTAAACCCTTTACAAATATGACAAACAATATAAATTCACCTATGTAGACCCCTCACCCTCTCCATYCCATTTCCTTTCTGATAATGTTGTTGTTAAAGAAGTCATGTTGAGGAGTTTGACCTTCTATGTGGTTCACATTTTCAAAGAAGATAATATCTCATATCCTACAATTATGAAGCCCCTTATAGAATGTTATGTAAATTTTTTCTAATAACCCCACAAAATTCTCCSTATGTATTCCATTCAACATTCCATTCATATCTCATTAAATTATTTTTAATGAAAATTCATAAATTTCACCTTTGGATAGAGGTTTCTCATATCTAATCCTTAAGATATTTAAACTTTATGGATTACCTAAAATATTAAACTACAGAGGAAAAAAACAATGGATACTTCACTTTAGTCTAGTCCAAATCACTAGGAAACTCAAGAGAAAAGATACCAAATAGGTGTACTTCAATGACAAGAAGTTACAAATCTTAAGGCACACTTTTCCATGCATATAATAGATCTGAAATAACTTTATTACAATATATTTTACAACAATAAAATTTCCCTCTTATCTTAAGATATGGGTTAACTCTCTTATTAATTCCATCCCTATCGTATGTCAAATTAGCATGAACTATAAGTGTTTGAAATTACCCAATCAAGTAGAAAACACAAGTTTTTTTTTTTGTAAATAAGTGTGAAAATCTATATTACTAAAGGAAATTATAATACAAAAAAGATACAGGGACTCCCAAGATCTTCCAAAACGGAAACCAGATCTGGGGTCCTAGGGGAGAAATGTCTAATATAGCAGGGTGGGCCTGGGCTGCCACCATGGGAAACCGAACCAAACCTCCGTAATCCAGTTTGAAAAATGACAACATAACAAAAACAGAGAAAGCATAAGCATAGTGGGGTTATCTCCTGCACTGAGAACCTTGACCAGGGCTGGTCCTGCGCTAGTCCAGGTTGATGGGGTGCTCTTCAACACCTTCCTTCCTAGCCTCATTCTCCTCCCTCTTCTCCACCAGGTGCATCTTTATGATGAACGATGGGGTTCCATTTCTGTTGGCTGGAGTGATATCTATATGGTGGACATAGCGAAGATAAAGATGGAATTTCTTTGTCAGTCTCTCCATTTTTTCCTGCTAGCTTCACTAGTCCTCTGCAAGTATTTTGGCACTCACCTCCAGGTTGCTGAGGCGGTTCAGGATACTTGTCAGCACCTTCTTCTGTTCCCTGGTTTCTGTCTTGTTGGTTTCCTTCTGGTCTGCACACAT
>JASDQU010014218.1:47667-58778 GCA_032191745.1 Picea mariana | reverse complement strand
GCTCATCAAGTGTGCAATCTTGGTAGCTGCAATTGGGAGAAGAAGGAAGAGAGAGGCACATTTCTCAACATTGGATATTCTCTAGTGTTTTGGTTTATTGTCTTGGCATTGTATTGGCTATCTATATTAAGGAAATTCTTTTAGGCTTTCTCCGTGATGAGGGTTTCCAAAGATAAATGTTGTGTATCTTGTGATTGTGTTTCTCTTAGTGATCCTACATATTCTATTATTATTTAGTAAATTGAAAATAAGCCGAATAATAGCTCAAAACTTAACATGGTATCATAGCTAAGCTGAAGAGAGCACCTTTCACTGGATAAGAAAAAACATCATTATTTTTGCACAAGAAAATTAGGGTTTTCTATTGAAGAGGAATTGTAGCCTAAAACTCATCAAGGAAGTGCACCCTAGCCTAGCAAAATCTTTGGCACCCTCGGCACATTTTTTCAGTGGACGGAACTCCTGAAAAGGGAAACACTAGTTTTCACTAGTACTAGAAAATGAGAAAACAAGAAAACCAGGAAACCAGAACCAATACCAGAAGTACCAGTCCAAAATTTCGCTAGCCTAGTATGGAGGGGAAAAAATTGGATTTTTGGAAATATGAATGCATCAGGCTACTCTCCTCAGCCAAGCGCACCTCCTGGTAAGTTCATAATTAAATTATGAGTATTTTCACTTTTTGATCATTTTCCTTGCTCCAGGTCAAGATGACTGGAAGCACTAAGCTTGTTGACAAGCTAGAAGGTGTGGAAAACATTCATTCCTAGAAGTATAGGATTGCACTCATTATTGAAGAGAATGACCTAGCAAGATTCATTAAAGAATATGTACCAGAATCTACCGATGTTGCAACTAAAGAAAAACACCAAAAGGACATCGCTAGAGCCAAAACAATCATTGTAGACTCTATTAAAGATCACTTGATTCCTCAAGTGGATTCAAATAAAACTCCAAAAGAGAATTTTGATTCCCTAACCAGAATGTATGAAGGAAATAACATCATCCATAATATGAATCTAAGAACTCATCTCAAAAGTAGAAGGATGCAGAAAGGAGAAACAATTCAGGAATACTTCTCTAGAACATCACAATTCAAGGAACAACTAGAAGAAATTGGTGATAATCTAGATGAATATGAACTCATAATGAAAACCCTTAATGGTCTCACAAGATCTTGGGATGCTATCATCAAACTATTTGTGCTAGAAAGGAGAAACTACACTTTAACCGTCTTTGGGAAGAATGTGTTGAAGAATAAGCAAGAGTAGCTAACCAAGAAGTAGTATTATCAAGAGATGAAGATCAAGCCCTAGATTTTCATACTAAAGGAGGAAGGTAGAGGTATATATTCCATAAATAAATCCATCAATATAAGGAGTCTCACTCCCGAAACTAATGCATCCATAAAGAATATTACCCTCCAAGGAGATTCCATAAATTTCAGAAAAGTCAAAGAAGAAAAAAATATTTATCATTCTACCAATGTTACCATTGTGACAAGATGGGACATATTGCTAAGAATTTTATAACTATAAGAGAATAATAAAATAAGAGAAACAAAAGGCACCATGCCCATAAAGTTGAAGATGAAGAGCACACCAGAAAGATGATAAAAGAACATATTGAAGACTATGTCTTAATCTTTTCCCTGTCAGGATCAGTGTCACCTGGTGAGGACACTTGGATCATAGATAGTGGTGCTTCCAATCACATGATAGGTCAAAGAGATATTCTCTCTTTCTTTACAAACAAGAAATTTCCCCAAAAAGTTACACTTGGATTTGATTATCGGTACCCTATTAAAGGAGTAGGAGAATCAAATTACAAACTTGATTCAGGGACCCCAATGAAGATGAAGAATGTACTATATGTACCAGGCTTGACAGAGAACTTAATTTCTATCTCAGATTTAGATAAGAAAGAATTTAGAGTTTCTTTCATATATGGAAAAGTTCTTTTGTGGCCCAAAGGAAAAACCATAGAAGAAACACTTATTATTGGAAAAGAAGAAGTTGGCTTGTATAAGCTAAAAGGTCACTCAGAAGCGGCCTTGACTCATTCTATTGAGAATCCATGTGAACTTTGGCATAAAATACTACCTCACATCAAATACAAGGCATTACCATATGTAAAAAAGGAATTCATAGGTCTACCAGAATTCAAGGTTGACCATGAAGGTGTGTGCAATGGATGTGTAAAAGGAAAGAAAATAAAGAACCCTTTCCCGAAGTGAGACAATAAAGTAGAAAGAGTCCTAGAGCTCATTCAGTTAGATGTATGTGGCACAATTCCATCAACCTCCATCAGTGGGTATGTATACTATGTGTCTTTTATTGATGACCATTCTCGCAAAACATGGGTTTAATTTTTTAAATCAAAGGATTAAGTGTTCGGTAAATTAAAGGAATTCAAAGCCTTGATAGAGAATCTCTCTGAAACAAAGATCAAGATACTCAAGTCAGATAATGTTGGAGAATAAAAATCAAAATAGTTTGTAAACTTTTGTAAAGATGTCGAGATCAAGAGGGAGCTCACCACTCCCTACAATGCTCAAAAAAATGGTGTAGCAGAAAGAAAGAACAAAGCTATTATGGAAGCAGTGAATACTATGATCCATGATCAAGATTTTCCAATGCACTTATGGGAAGAAAAAACAAAAAAAAAATGTATGTACATAACAGATTATCCCATAGTGAACTTAGGTTCAAAACCCCTAAAGAGATGTTCTCCGGAATGAAGCTAGAAGTAATCCATCTCAAAATATTTGGCTATCTAGTATTTGTACACATTCCTAAAGAGAAGAGAACCAAGCTAGATCTTTCAGGAAAGAAGAGAATATTTGTTGGATACTGTGAGGTATCCAAGGCCTTCAAAATTTATATACCAGGTTACCATCATATTGAGATCAACAACTATGTAACCTTTGATGAATATGTATCACTMRAGAAATCAATAAGATGCTATCTTGAAGAAGTATATGAAGAAGAACCTGTAGCTCTGAGAGTTGAGAACCAATGGGGGAAGTCATAACTTCCCATGATGAAGAGATTCTAAAATATCATGAGATAATAGAATCTCAAGAACCTCCCCATATGAAGACCTCCCACAATATAAATCCATCCTAGGAAAGGGAATTTATTCAAGATGGAGAGAAGTATGGTGCCCTCGAAGGAACCATGAGACAAGTCAAGAAACCCAAGCCATTCTCCAGTTATATGGATTTGAAGTGTGATGTCTTAGAGAAGGAGCCTACTTTCTTTGAAGAATCTATTCAAAAGAAATAATGGGAATATTCCATGACAAATGAATACCAATCCATTATAAAGAATGATGTATGGAAAATAGTTCCTAGACCTAAGAGAAAGGATGTGGTATCCTCCAAATGGATATACAAGATAAAACATGTTTTTAATGGAACTATTGAGAAATATAAATCAAGGTTTGTTTCTAATGTCTTTTCTCAAAAGGACGGCATTGACTATGAAGAGACATTTTCTCATGTAGTGAGATACACTTCAATCAGAACCATTATAGCCCTTGCAACTAAGATGAAATGGAAGTTACACCATATGGACATGAAAACAACCTTCTTAAGTGGTGTCATAGAAGAGGAAGTGTATATAGAAAAAACTCAAGGGTTTGAAGTTGAAGACATAAAGACTCATGTATGAATATTGAAGAAGGCTTTGTATGGATTGAAACAACCTCCTAGAGCTTGGTATGGAAGAATTGACAGTTTCATGACGATCGTGGGCTTTACCTAGAGTAAAGATGATTCTAACCTTTACTTAAATGTTATGAATGATGAGCCTGTTATATTATTGTTGTATGTGGATGAATTATTTCTAATTGGAGAAGAAAATCTCATCATTGATTGTAAGAAGAAGCACGTTTCAAAATTTGAGAGGAAAGACCTTGGCCTAATGCACTATTTCTTATGTCTTGGTCTCTCAAAGAGCCGAGAGAAGATCTTCCTTAACCAAGGGAAGTATGTAGTTGAAATAATGAATCGGTTTGACATGTTGGAATGTAAATCCATGTAAACACGCATGGAAATGAAGTTGAAGCTCTTGGTATATGCCTCATCATAATTGGTTAGTTCTGCTCTGTACAGAAAAATTATTGGTTTGGTGATGTGTTTGACAAATACCAAGCTAGAAATATGTTTTTCCTTGAGTCAGTATCTGGTAGAACCCATACGTGTTCACCTTAATGATGCAAAACATGTGATGATATACCTTAAGGTTACATTGGATTTTGGTCTCTTTTATACTATAGATCATGACTTCAGATTGTATGGATATACTGAGTTAGATTGAGTTGGAAGTGTTGTTGATAGAAAGAGCACTTCAACATGTTGTTTCAGTCTGGGGTCAACCATGATCTCATGGCATTGTAGGAAGTAATCAAGTATTTATTCCATCAAGACAAAAGAAGAATACATTGCAGTATGTTCTGCCAGTTGTGAAGCCATATGTATTCAGAATTTCTTGACAGGTCTATTTGATCTGGAGATAGATGCAACCGTGATTCTATGTGATAACCACAGTTGCATAAAAATGACAAAGAAACATGTGTTCCATGAAAGGTCAAAACACGTAGAAATATGGTATCATTACATTTGTGATATGGTGCAAAGAGGAGTGATAAATATCCATTATGTTGGCACGAATGAACAAGTTGCAAATGTGTTGACCAAGCCTTTGTCTCATGTAAAGTTTGAGCACTTTCGAGACAAGATTGTTGTAGTCCAAAAGTACCTCTCTCGAAAGGGAGAGTAATATTTTGATACCATCGTCATGCTTAATATTTTCATCTTTGTGTTGATGTTGTTGTGATGCCAGCTTCATGCTAAACATTTCCAGCTTTGTGTTGATGTTGTTGAGATGTTGGCCTTGTGTTGAAGATTTATAGCTTCGTGTTGATCTTGTTGAGATGCCAAATTTGTGCTGAAGCTTTCTAGCTTCGTGTTGATGTTGCTGAGATGCCAAATTTGTGCTAAAGATTTCCAGCTTTGTGATGATGTTGTTGAGATGCCAACTATGTGCTGAAGATTTCCATCCTGGTGTTGATGTTGATGATTCTCCAGCCTTCATGCTATGATGTTGTTGTTGATGATGTTGTGTCATCCTTGTGCTATTATTGATGATGATGATGTGTTAGTGTTATATTAATCCATTTTGATGCAGATGATGAAGATGCCATTCCATCTCCTTGTTGTGGATGATGATATTGATGATGAGAAAAACTTTTGATGATTTATAGAAATGTCAGTTAGTGTTCCAGATGTTGTTGATGTTTCTTTCCTTTCTCCCTCTTGATGATTTTGAAGAATACCCTTCTTGTTAAGGGGAAGTGTTGAAATATTGTAATTGCAAATAGAATTCTATTTATTATTGAGTCATTATTCATTAGATCAATCCCGTTTTGTGGATTGATCATGTCAAGCATTTTAATTGACCAAATCTCCTTTTGCGGATTGGTCAAACCCTAATTTTATTATGAAAATTAAGAAGTCGGGCTCTAGGACTAATTCAAATGGTTTTAAACACTAAGAAGACAAGTTAACCCTGCCCACTGAAGAGACACCTTTCTAGAGCCCTCCATTTAGTATAAATAAAGGAAGTCAATACTTCATTATCTCACTCACTCATTCACTCATCAAGTGTGCAATTTTGGTAGCTGGAGTTGGGAGAAGAAGGAAGAGAGAGGTGAATTGCTCAGTTGATCCATATGGATCACAATGGCCATCCACCTCTTCCACTTAATCACCATTTTGAGCCTGTGGTTTTGATAAACCATGATATTCACCATTTTGATGGGGAATGGAATGTAATGTCATCTTCATTTGTTAATTATAGACATCATTTAATGATTTCCTAGTGGTATTATGTACATTCCTACAACATAGCGTTAATTCACCGGATCCCATTAGAACTCTGTAGTTAAGCACACTCAAGATGGAGTAGTACTAGGATGGGTGACCCACATGCATCATGGGGATTGTTCTCCTCTCACTCTCTCATATATAATTGAGGTGAAGGAGGCCCTTAAAGCATGCAATGGAGTGTGATATAAAGCTTGTTGTGAATGAAGCATAGCCGACATATATTTCCTTTCAGAGATAGGCTACCCCATTCTGCCAATTTGTGTTCTACATTGTTTTTCTATCTTATTCAGTAATAGAAGTTGGGTTTAATTGTATTTAAGTGTTATATTCTATATTTTTGTTTATTTCATTGTTATATCTCGATTATTTTTGTCTTCATGTCATTCTCAAAATAATCTAGATTAGTGGTATCAGAGTCATCTGCTCATTGTCATTTCTGAGAGAAGGTCCTCGATGAGGTAATGGTATAGAGAGTTGGGTCTAGAGATATTTTATGTTCAGGAAAACCACTCTCTCTAGCCCAAGAAACCTCCCATGGTAGAAGAAAAGAGAGATGAAAGAGCAGGAGATCCTTTCAAGATGTTGCTCCAGGAAGCTCTCATACGACAAAGGAACGATATGATGGACAACTTCACTCAGATCCTTCGAATACTACTGATGGAAAAAACTGGGCATACTCAACAAGTAACCATTTCGCAAGTGTGACACCCTTCAAGGTACAAGTAAATTTTGATATCCTCTTATTTGAAGGCTAGATAAATGAAGATGCCCTAGAAAAATGGTTGAATCTACTAAAAGGTTATTGCTTTGTCCAAAAAAAAATTGATAGTGAAAATATCACCTTTGGGTTCCTTAAATCCCTTCCCAATGTCAGTTCTTGGTGGGAAGGTTATGGGGAAAGGTACATCGTTGATGAATCTACATAATTCAGGAGAGAGCCCACTTGGGCAGCCTTTGTAGATTCCCTAAAGGAAGAGTTCTACCCTGTCAAAAACTATGATGGCCAATACATGAGATGGACAACTCTGCATAAGAAAAGAGACTAGATGGTGTCAGAGTACACCAACATATTTCATACCTTGCACTCAAATATGGGTATCAAATACTCCAAGAGACACCTAGTTTTGAAGTACCACAATGATCTACATAGGTACATCCAAACGGAGATGGATTTCTTCGACATTTCCTCACTGGGAGTTACTTATCGATATGAAATCAAAATTGAGAATAAATTCAAGTAGCAGAGTAAGTGGTAGAAGCATCGACAAAGCAAGGAAGGCCAACCTCGAGAGATCCAGTCCCAGATGTAGGAAAAGAAGTCTAATGAGAATTCTAAGAAAGACACCGAAAAGTGTTGTGAGTTCCAAAACAACACTTGGCACAACACTGATGAATGCCACTCAATATAGTCTTTGGTGGCCGAGCTCAAAGACAAAGACTCAAACCCTGAATTGAACCCTAATTAAGAAAATAATAAAAGGATACAGATCATCGATGCATAACCCACTGATATTGTCGCAACTGCAACAATCCAACTAGAAGAGGATCCTGAGCAGGGGGAGTGACTCTTCCATTCACATATGTGGGTGAAGAGGACCCCACTGCATTTGATTGTTGATAGCAAAAGCCAAATGAAAATAATCTCAACAGAGGTTTTAAAGCAGTTGGATTTTCCAACAACACCACACTAGCAACCATACAACATTGGTTGGCTTCACCAGGGTCAACATATTCATGTCAGCTAGCATTGTTTCCTGTCCTACGACATCAAGCCCTTCAAGGATGAAGTATTGTTTAATTTTTCCCCACTAGAATTCTGTGATGTTCTATTAGGTGAACCATATATGTGGAGTCATCATGATGTTTATGATTCTTGACCCCGTAGCGTCATTGTTACTCTGGGGGGTCAGCTATACCGAATACCAGAGGTAGTTCCGACTATTTTCCCACAAAAACAATGCCACAAAGTAATCTCTCATACTGAAAAGTTTAACCTCTTCACAATCCAATTAGAAGGTGAACAAAAGGACACTGCAACCACTGTAGCCTTATCCCAAGACCTTTCTATCTAGCAGAAGAAGATCGACAATATTTTAGATGAGTACCAAGATGTTCTTGATGCACCTATGGGGGTGCCTTCATACTCTTCATGTTTCATCTTCACCAGTAGATTCCTCCCACACTCAGGTAGATCATGCAGCTCAACTGGTCAAATGGATCCAACTCATCCAATAATAGGTTCATGACATCCTTCAACAAGCTAAGAAGAACAAATTCTCGAGCAAGGCAAGCAGCGCACCAAGCTTTAGATTTTGTAGAAGCCTCCTCGCCTCCCAGACAAACTTGATGCAATGGGAGTCATTTCTTCCTAATGGGGGACGAATGATCGAGATGGATCTCAGTGGCCATCCACCTCTTCCACTGAATAACCATTTTGAGCCTATGGTTTTGATAAACCATGATATTGACCCTTTTGATGGGAAATGAAATGTAATGTTATCTTCATTTGTTAATTACATGTAGAATATCCCTAGGTCGAACCCCAACTATAAATGTAATAATGTACTTAAGTTGGTGATCTGTTTTATATATTTTTGACATGCATCTTCCATGGCGTAGTGTGTGCATGTACTGTGCGGTAAAATGATGGAATGGGCACATTCTAGGATATCACACACAACAATTTAAGTGCACGCAATATTGAGGCCAGGGAGCCTTTGTGTATATGTTATGTTTTATAGGCTGGTGAACCAATTATTATAAGCTAGGATTCTTATGTTTTGAATTAGGCCAGAGAGCCTAGATGCTAAAGGCTAGTGCACCTATATTTTCATACATCTAATCATTAATATGAAATACATCGTTGAGTGAAGACCGACCACCATAAAAGAGATTGGGGACTAAAATCCACTAGTTAGGGAAAGGGAGGGGATAGTTTAAGGAAAGGGCCTAAGGTAGGGAGCTTAATCCAAAAATGAATATTATATTATTATTTATTTAATCATGAAGTATGGATAATTATTTTATCCTATGTTCTAAAGTTGGAGACAAGTGAGCCAAAGTAACTCCGAACATGACAAGTGTCAAGTTGGGGACATGCATACATATTGTTGGGACTTAGTTCATTTTCATATCTTTCCTATCATATTTTTCCATCATCCTAACCATCCTTCCTTCCATCAAGGAATCATACATTCAGTGATACAATGATCTTTCACTCACGCAGTCAATTATACTTCATACTTCTTGTCACTGCACCTGAACTTGTATCCATAGCCATACTTGCTTGTGTAGCTGGTTATATGGGGATTTGGACTGAAGAAGAGGGTTTTAAGGACCGTGGGATACTAAAGAAGCAGGTTGTCAGGCTTGTGGGATATTGAAGAGGTGGGTTTTCAAGCCCATGAGCAATTTCTCTCTGGGTGAGAGAATTGTTGGGAATTGATTTCCTGAAGGTGCCAAACTACAGCTACAGGGCTTTGAGACTTCCTATCTGACCTATTGTTGAATCCCTGGAAGGGAAGTGAGGCAGCTGAAGGACTATTCAGCAGAGAAGGGGCACACTTCCTAGGGTGGGACAGGCATGTGGCGAATGAGAGACTATAGGTTGTTAGTTTGAGTAGGCACCTGCGATGAAGTCTTTCCTATTTTCTATGAGCCATTAGCCTAGTTAGGAACCCTTTACCCAAGTGGAGTTTAGTCCCAGCTCGGGGGGTGACTCANAGAAGGGGCACACTTCCTAGGGTGGGACAGGCATGTGGCGAATGAGAGACTATAGGTTGTTAGTTTGAGTAGGCACCTGCGATGAAGTCTTTCCTATTTTCTATGAGCCATTAGCCTAGTTAGGAACCCTTTACCCAAGTGGAGTTTAGTCCCAGCTCGGGGGTGACTCATTGTTGAGAGTGATGAACAGTGTGGTCTAAGGCTGGGAGGTTCATGGAAGGTCTTCACGTAGTTGGTGATATTCTTACCAAGATAAGCGTCAACTGTGTGATAAATTTACATGTTGCATTATTATTTCCATGTGTGTTTTGATGGGTATTGTTGTATATGTTGCATGTATATGTTTACTATTATTTCAGTGTGAATCCATGTATTTACAAATGTATTGGTATGTTTACGTTTTATATATAATACTTCCACAAGAGTTTTGTGTGTATATATTTTTATTGCATGTAGTTCGAAAAATGTATGTGACATAGCTCAGTTAGATGTTGGGTATGTTATAGTATGTTCTGCAGAGAGAATAAAAGAGTTCTCTGGTGTAGCATGGCCCATCCTGGGTGGTCGGGGATGTTACAAAATCATATCAAAGCTAGGTAAAGCATCTGAGTAGTGGCATTGCCCGACCTGTTGGTGGCCATGGATGTTACAACATGGTATCGGAGCTTTAGTTTTCAACATTAAGCTTGGATGGGCCGAGCAATTTAATTTGAAGAGAAACTTCACAGAATATTTATTTCAAACTAGCCAAGTTTCGAGTTGCAGAGCATCAATGATAAAATTTTAGAAGCAACGACGCGGAATTGGGAAAAGCCCCAATTTTTGTTTGTTAAATTCGTGAGAATGTGGAGAAATTCAACCAAGTGGTGAGATATTACTGGTTTAATATCTGTTTTAGCGAATTTGAACCTGAAATGGGTCAAATTTGAAGTTACAATAAAGCCATGACAGTTGGAGCGAGTTTTGTAACTAAAATTCCCAATTCATGAATTGATTTTGGGTAAATTCGTTTCAGAAATGTCAACCCACAATGATTTTTTGTTGAATGGATTGAATGGGTGTTATCAGGGTGAAATGGAAGAAATTTCATTGTTGCATAATGTCTATGGTAAATTGGGGAAAAAGTTAGCAAAAATCCCCAATTTCGGCAGCAGAATTCACGAGGAATGGATGCGCATAAAAATGAATGTACGTAGGTGGACACACTAAAAATGTAGGATGCCCAGTGAAAAGCTTGTGATAGAGAAAATTCGTTACTCCAGGACAAGAAATTGGCGTGCTGGTGCACATGCTAAATTTTGGCACCATGCGAAAAAATGTTAGTGTGCGGGTGTGCGCACTAAATTTTGGCACCGCATGGAAAAAGGTTGGTATGTTAGTGCGTGCACTAAATTTTGGCGCCGCAGGAAAAATGTTTGTGTACAAGAGCGTACGTTAAATTTAGAATTGCGCAGTGTACATACACATAATAAGGTGCACGCAGTGTGCACAGACA
>JASDQU010014218.1:34964-47647 GCA_032191745.1 Picea mariana | reverse complement strand
GTTGCATAATGTCTATGGTAAATTGGGGAAAAAGTTAGCAAAAATCCCCAATTTCGGCAGCAGAATTCACGAGGAATGGATGCGCATAAAAATGAATGTACGTAGGTGGACACACTAAAAATGTAGGATGCCCAGTGAAAAGCTTGTGATAGAGAAAATTCGTTACTCCAGGACAAGAAATTGGCGTGCTGGTGCACATGCTAAATTTTGGCACCATGCGAAAAAATGTTAGTGTGCGGGTGTGCGCACTAAATTTTGGCACCGCATGGAAAAAGGTTGGTATGTTAGTGCGTGCACTAAATTTTGGCGCCGCAGGAAAAATGTTTGTGTACAAGAGCGTACGTTAAATTTAGAATTGCGCAGTGTACATACACATAATAAGGTGCACGCAGTGTGCACAGACATAAGAATGGCGCGCGTGGTGTGCACAGTATTAGCAGCGCACAGAGAAAGTTTGTTGGTGCGCACGCAATATGGGTATATGATGTCGCACGATAATTTAGTTAATGGTGTGTGCAGAGTATTTGTGCATGGTGGGGGCATATTTAACTTTGGCATGGTGCATTGTATAGAGTGAAATGTGCGTGGAATATCAACGCGCGATACAAAAACTATGTGCAACAGGTACTGTTCAAGAACCAATACTGTGCGCAATGGATATTGGCACACAGTAGAATAGTAGTGCGCTCCAGTTATTGTTGTGATAGGGAAGTGTTGCATAGTGGATATAGGTGCATGGAGCACGATTTACCTTATGGTGTTGCTGCGCATGGTAAATATGGGTGTACAGGTTGAATTTGTGTGCATAAAGTTGTTTGAAGGGTGAACAACGAAAGAAAACCAACGATTTTCTGTGACGTTTTATATCATTGAACGCCATCTTTTTACAGCGCGTTTTTGAGTTCCTTAAGAGCATTTTTAGAAACTCAAAAACCATGAGACAGAGGTGTACCTTCGGTACATGTTGTCTCTTTAGGTCAAATAAAATATCTCGGAGAGATATTTCTAATGGTGTAAATTGTTCATCAAACAAAGCTTTTATGAGAAAGTTACAACAGAAATAGTGGAGGGTAAATTTTAAGACCCATCTAACTTCAAAGAGCCATAAATTTCTGCTCATAAATAAGATTGAGGCACAGGAGAAGTCAATGGAAAGCTATTGAGCCATAGAAGACATTACAATATCTGAATTAAATTTATGGGCATGTTAAAATTGTTTAATATGGAAAAGAAGGTACCCGTAGCATATCAGTTACAATATGGTATTTTGGCCTAGAACTACAGTCGGCTATAACTAACAGCTTGGAACCCAGAAAAAGGTGAAACTTGGACAGAGTGTCCATAATATGTATATGAAGAAACCCAATGGAGATCCCACAAAACTCCAATGAATTAGGTGCAAAAATTCATATTTACATCTTAGAGTTACGCCAAGTTGAAGAATGAACATAAAAGTTATTGGGCAATTTTCAAATAGCCATAACTTTCTCCTCGAGGCTCAGAATTGAGCATGGGAGGAGGTATTGGAAAGGTCTCGGACAATAGAATATAATTATTCACCTAAAAAATTGATCTAGACATTCACTTTTCTAGGGAATCAGAAGAAATAATTATGATATATTAAGGAACCAAAATGGTTCATATATTTTCATGAAAATTGTTGAGTCAATTAATATGACAAAATTTTGTTGGCTGCACATTTTGCAGAGTTAAAAACTTTTAGTTATTAACAGGTGAGAAGGTTGAAGTTTAGTTTAAATTAAGTGGAGGTACTGAGGGAAAGAGTGTTATGACAAAATATTTCATAAGATGATCAAAAGACAAGACTACAAAAGGTTAAGGTATGAATCTTGGCATAGCCATAAAGTCTTTGGAAGCCACTACAAGAAGTCCTCTCATGTTAGTCAAGTATTCAATGGAATCTAGGTAGAGGAATAGATCATGTAGAGAATGAATTGGTGAACACTCCCAAAGAAACCAATATACAAATCAAGCAATGCATGGGAGTAAGATATATTATAAAAGGAATTGACTATCATAATGATAGTAACCAATAAAGAAAGAGGCTTAATGTATATTTGGATAAAGAGTGCATCATATCCAGGGATTAGCTATGAAATTAGAGTAATGCTTTAGATCAGTTTAGTATTTGGATGGAAAATAAAAGGAGGCCAAGAGTGATTTGGCTAGAAAGTGCTCATATCAGAAATATTCATGCATAGTGGTTACAGTGAAGAGCACATGAAGATTCAGGAATCTAGAAGAATTGAATATTTCCATAATAAACAAGGAAACATGATACATGAAGAAAGAAATTGCTGCAATTATTGTAGCAACAAGTATTTTATGGCTGGTTGGGACATCCATAAAGTGAGAACGCTTGCATGTTTGCAAGTGTTGTTGATAACGTTGTTGCACATGGAAGGAAGAAACATAAGGATGGAATGTTGAATTATAAGGTTGATAAAGAGGCATGAGAACTTCTATTGTCATCAACTATTCAGGTAGCATTAAATTAGTTTAATGGTAGCCATGCACGCAATTATTTCTCTCTTCAAATTATGTTGCATAATTTCCAAAGAGAAATTAAGGTAAGAATTTCCCCAAATTGAATTCTTACAATATGCAATAGGGTATTGTTTAAGTGTCGTAACAAAATTAAGTTACCACTAGGTGTGGTAAAGGCTAGAGGCTTGTTATAGTTATCAAATATTTTATCTTTTGAATGAACACACTGACATAGTAGCATGTCATGTTAATTTGGTTATGAGACAATAACCAAAGAAAAATAAAAGATAAGAACTTGTTATAGGAATTGTGCTAAGAAAGCTAGTCATGTATGAGACCAGGACATGGTTGGATATGGCAAGGTATGGTTATATAAAGCTTAAGTTGCACAAAAATACCCAATGAGCTTCCTATCTTTAAATAAAACTTGGACTGCAACCTTTTTCCTAACACTAATAAACACTACAGAATTGTATTCTTGGTGTAGTGTTCAGGTCGAAAAGGAAGGCATCCAAGTAATTGTGAAGACAATGGGAAGTGTGTGGAGATGTGTCAAAACATTGGCCAGATTTCCAATTTATGGATGGCGAGATGCATGAATAAGATAAACATCATTCTAAAAAACAATGCAAAGGTTCATTGAATAAATAGTCATTGAGAGTTGCACTCATGCCTAGTAAGTGGCAAAGTTCCACTCATACATGATGGAATTGTATACTTAAATGCATTTTGTTGAATGCATTTTTTGAGTTCATGTATATATGTTTTTTCAGGGAAATAATTATACTAATGGTTGAAATGTTCCTAACTCAAGAAGTTGAGAACATTTCAGGAACTGTTAAACAATGCAACAAGAAAGTTGCAAGTGAGGTAGTCACAGAAATAGTGACTATGGAAAATTTCATTTTCAGAAAATTGAAGAAGTGAACTTACTGTGTTAATTATGAACAAGCATATGCATAGAATGATTAGTCATTCTATTTGGTTAAATTGTTTGGTAATTGTGATTGAATTGCTAGGTGTAAAAAATTCTAAGATCATTGCATAAGGTGATGTACATGTTGAATTATGATGTCCAAAAAATACTGAAAATTTGTTGGTTGTATGCAATATATAATCATGGCAAGAAAAATGGTATTTAGCATGGTGTTTACTGAAATCCATAAGGAAAACTACATTATATTATTCCAATAAAGATGAAAAAATATGAAATTGAATTTAATATATTTGGAAAAGTTGAATTCCTTATGAAATTAATTTGATTTCTAAAATGGAATTTTTATAATGCTCTCTCATGACAATTGCATGTGTATGATGCAGATAAGATGATAATGATTAAAGTGGGAACTCCTAGAGCCACGACGCTCTGAGACTTCCTGTATGGCCTGTACTAGAGCCCTGGAAAAGGAAGTTGAGCAGTTGATGAATTGTTGGACAGTGAAGGTGCATACTACCTTGGGTTGTACAGGCATGTGGGGAAGAGAGACCATTGATTGGAGTGTTGTTGAGGTTTGGTACCTTGGCATAGACTATGAAGATATTGATTGTGGGTCATGATTATCTTGGAAAGCCATTACCCTGATGGAGTCATAGCCCTTCTCGGGAGTGGTACATTGTTGAGAGTTTATCAGTAGTGATATCTAAGGCTGGTGGAACGTCATGGATCTACAACCAGTTGTTGCTTCAATGAAGTTTAATTGAAGAATGTAATAATGAACAATGAGCTAATTTATTTCCTAAAACAACTCTATGGAATAGAGAAATTGAATTCCAGTTGCAGTATGAATATGAGAATTGGTGATGGAAAGTAGAGGACTAGATGGATAACAATACTCCATTAGCTAAAGCTTGGATATTTTATGAATTTGAATGGTACATGGTATATAATGCACTGAGGACAGTGCATAAATAAGGGGAGGGGATTGTAATATTCCTAGGTCAAAACCCAACTGTAAATGTAATAATGTACTTAAGTTGGTGAGTTGTTTTATATCTTTTTAGCATGCATCATCCATGGCGTAGTGCGTGCATGTACTACGCAGTAAAATGATGGAATGGGCACATTCCGGGATACTCCATGCAACAATTGAAGTGTGCAAGATATTGAGGCTAGGGAGCCTTTGTGTATATGTTGTGTTTTATAGGCTAGTGAGTCAGTTATTATAAGCTAGGATGCTTATGTTTTGAATTAGGCCAGAGAACCTAGATGTTAAAGGACAGTGTGTGTATATTTGTATACATCTCATCATTACTATAAAATACATCGTTGTGTGTAGACTGACCATGATAAAAGAGATGGGGGACTAAACTCCATTGGTTAGTGAAAGGGAGGGGATAAGTTAAAGAAAGGGGCTAAGGTAGGGGGCTTAATCCAAAAAACAATATTATATTAATATTTCTTTAATCATAAATTATGGATAATTATTTTATCCTAAGTTCTAAAGTTGGAGACAAGTGGGCCAAAGTAACTCCCAACATGACAAGTGTCAAGTTGGGGACATGCATACATATTGTTGGGACTTAGTTCATTTTCCTATCTTTCCTGTCATCTTTTTCCATCATGTTGACCATCCTTCCTTCCATCAGGGAATGATCCATTCAGCCATACCATGATCTTTCACTCATCCAGTCAGTTATCCTTCATACTTCCTCTCATTGTACCTGAACCTGTATCCATAGCCATACTTGTTTGTGTAGTTGTTTAGCTGGGGAGTTGGACTGAAGAAGTAGGTTATCCAACCCATGGGATACTGAAGAAGCAGGTTTTCAGGCCCGTGGGACATTGAAGAGGCGGGTTTTCAGGCCCGTGAGCAATTTCTCTCTGGGTGAGAGAATTGTTGGGAATTGATTTCCTGAAGGTGCCAAATTGCAGCTACAGGGCTCTACGACTTCGTGTCTGGCCTGTTGCTGAAGCCTTGGAAGGGAAGTGGGGTAGCCAAAGAAATGTTGAGCAAAGAAGGGGCACACTTCCTGGGGTGGGATAGGCATGTGGGGAATGAGAGACTGTAGGCTATTAGTTTGAATAGGCACCTATGACAGAGTGGTCTAAGGCTGGGAGGTTCGTGGGAGGTCTGCACGCAATTGGTGATATTCTTATCAAGATAAGTGTCAACTGTGTGATAAATTTACATGTTGCATTATTATTTCTATGTTTTTTTATGGGTATTGTTGATTATGCTACATGTATATGTTTACTGTTATTTCAGTGTGAATCCATGTATTTACATATGTATTGGTATGTTTATGTTTTATATATAATGCTTCCGCAAGAGTTCTATGTGTATATATTTTAATTGCATGTAGTTTGAAAAATGTATGTGGCATAACTTAGTTAGAGGTTGGGTATGTTACAGTATGTTCCATAGAGAGAATAAAAGAGTTCTCTAGTGTAGCATGGCCCAGCCTGGGTGGTCGGGGACATTACAAAATCATATTAGAGATAGGTAAAGCATTTGAGTAGTGGCATTGCCTGGCTTGTTGGTGGATGGGGATGTTACAATACCTACATCATTTAATGATTTCCTATTGGTCTTATGTGCATGCCTACCTCATAGTGTTAATGCACCAAATCCCATTAGAACTCCACAGTTAAGTGTGCTCAGGCTAGAGTAGTACTAGGATGGGTGACCGCCCGTGAAGTCCTAGTGTTTTACATACCTATGACATTTTATAAACTTAGTTCAATTTATCCCACATGCATCATGGAAATTGTTCTCCTCTCACTCTCTCATATATAATTGAGGTGAAGGAGGCCCTTTAAGAATGCAATGGAGTGTGATATAAATCCCGTTTTCAATGAAGCATAGCCAACGTCTCTTTCCTTTCAGAGATAGGATACCCCATTCTGCCAGTTTGTGTTCTATAATGTTTTTCTATCTTATTCAGTAATAGAAGTTGGGTTTCACTGTATTTATGTGTTCTCTTCTATATTTTTTTGTATTTCATTTTTCTATCTCAATTATTTTTGTCTTCATGTCATTCTCAAAATAATCTCGATCACTAGTATTGGATATTCTCTAGTGTTTTCGTTTACTGTCTTGGAATTGTATTGGATATCTATATTAAGGAATTTTTTGTTGGGTTTTATCCCCCATAAGGGTTTCCCAACATAAATAATGTGTATCTTGTGATTGTGTTTCTCTCAGTGATCCTGCCTATGTTATTGTTATTTAGTAAATTGAAAAGAAACTTAATAATAGCTCAAAACTTAACACCTAGGTGAGAACCAATATAGGTCATGTAAGTTTGTGTGAAGTGGCATAGGGGAAATGTTTGGGAATATGGAAAAGTGATAACAAGGAAATGTAGGTCTTGCCTGTGGGTTCCTTTGTAGAGGGCGAGCTACACCTTATCATGGATTACCTTGTTTTCTAGCCCATTCAATGCCTTTTGTTCTTAGTCTTATTTATTTTGGTCCTTTTGTTTTTGAAGGGAAAAGATGGGGGACACTGCCCTAGCATGGTGACCAGGGGTGACAACGTTACGCAAAAGCATTTCATGGAAATGAGAAGGATGGCTCGTGACAAGACACCCTTTCTCTTGGCTATGCCACCAAGAGCCACTACCCTATATTGGTGACCAGATAGATGGTAGTGTCATACCGCTACATGCCAATGGACCTAATATCCCCCCTCATGATGATACCTCCCATCCACCAACTAGTACCTTGAGTTTTGATTTATTTTATGGGTCCTCTTTTCTTACTGAGAATCATTTTATAAGATTCTTGGGAATCCCTGGGTGAAGCATATCAAAGGTTTCATTTTGGATTTTAACTCTTGCTAGCTAATTTTACCCTCTGGCCTTGATCCCATTCTTCCCACAAGGCAAGGTACAACCCTTCCTAGTGTGGCTAACCCAATGCTCGAACAACTGCAAGGGGAAAATGACAGGAATAAGGATTGAAAGTGGTAAGTATGGAGGGAATGGACAATGAAATTTCATATACCCACCCGATGGAAACCCATCCTAAAGGGGAATCAATTTACTAGGGCAACATGTCACCCTCCTAGGTATGAGAAAATTAAAGAGAATAATTTACAAGCAAATGTTATGAAATGAAGGAGAATTCAATGCAACATATTCAAGTGTTTTAATAATCAGAGTGACACATACCATGATACCCAAACTCATTACATCATGGAGAAAGACTTACTGTTGGTTCAGAACCAGGCTGGTGGGATGTATTTTGCTACTACCAATAGATGGGATGCACTAAGGAAAATATGGGCCCTGCGGGGACATGATCAAGTCATCTAGATCTTGGAAGTCCATGTATAGGACCTGTGGGCCTCAAGGCATGATCTCCTTATTTATCCCTAGGATAGAGTATAACATATGCCTCCAACTCAGGGACATGTGCTCACCGTAGAGCGCATGAGAATGACAACTTCTCTGGTATGACCTGCACCTACTAAATATCAACAGAATACATCAGTAATCCTCAGGGTGGTGATATCACCCCTCGCTCATACATAAATATAAGAAAGGATATATACATAATGAAAGAATATAAAATGAAACTTCACTAGACTAACATGATATGTATATGGTATATACAATGGATGCAATTGTCGAACTTAGTTGTACTTACCTCCAAAGTCAAGTATCTCCCCCATGATGGGGTTTAAGGAGGCATCCATTAACCGATAATGGGTGTTTTCTTCCTTCAAATGTGGATAAATAGTAGGCATCATTGACTGACTTCATTCTGATTCTAAAAGGTCCAAGACAAAAATGAGCATTCCTTTTAACATTAGTAGGCTTTCTTTTTTTAGTGTCACACATCCATACCATATCTCCCTGTTGATATTTATTTCCTGCAAGCTTGGTTGCCTCTTGTATAAGCCTAGTATATTGTCTTGAGGGAGGAGGGTGGAATTAAGTTGTAAGAACTTCTTGTTGGCTTGGTTTGATCAATATGTCATCATCACCTTTCTTTAGTAGTTTAACAGTTCCAACATCCCTTTCCTTATATTTATCTAATAGTTTTTGATACTCTTCCTTTCTCGGCCACTGTATCTCATCAAACTCTTCTGATGAAGTGAAAGGTAAATCCTCTGGAGAAAATATAGGAAGGTTTTCCTTGGTTGGCTCATGTGTTACATTGGTTTCAACATCATTATTAATTTCTTGCACATGGGCTTTGTGCACTGGCATATTTGGAAGGCATTCAATTGTCCCATATTTTATAGGCACATTGATGTAAGTGAGGTCCATCTCTAATGTTCCTCCAAACATTGCAGAAAAAATACTAGACAAAAGCATTCCCCACACATTAGGGACATCCACCACCACAATATCCATATGGATCACTCTCTCGAGATATATTCTAAAGCGTACTTCAACATTCTCAACTACCCCATGAGTGGGTATGGCCCCAGATTCAAAACCACATACATTCCTATAAGTTCATGTGGCCTTCAGGCCCGACTTCTCCATGACTCTCAGAGACTGATCATATAGGAATTTACCTCACCTCATGTTCTCCTCCAATGTCTTGGGATCATCATACTGTTTTTTTTCACTGATGAATGATGGAAATCCACTCAAATACCTTTGAATCTTAATTGTATCACCCTTGATGAAAGAAACATACTTCAATAGTTCTAAAAACCTTCTTTCATATTCATCTATGGTTGTACACCCAAGCTTGAGCTCAAATAAATATTTCATTTTATTGTCATAGTATCTCTTAGTCAAGTATTTCTTCTCAAAATACTTCTTGAATTCCCTCCAAGTAACACTTTTCTCTTTAATGTGTTGCACCTGCATAAGTTGATCCCACCACATCGATGCCTTTCCCTTGAGTTGATAGATGAAAGTTCTTCCTTCTGCATGAGATGAATAATTATGCAATTGAAAATACATTATCATGCAAAAAATCCATGTCTCTGCATCTTCATACTTCTTGTGCTCACCATCAATTATAGGAGGTTTGATTTTGTTCATTTCTCCTCATAGCTCATTCAACCCACACCTCTTATGCTTTCTAATAGGAGATGGACTTGATTTGTTGTGTTATCTCTTATTGGAATGCCTCGAGGAGTGACAGTGATGTCTCCTAACAATTCTTGTTCTTCTTTTCTCCTCAGGAGACCTGTGTCTTCCTTATTTTCTTGAGCCACTCTCCTTATCCAATTTATTTTCTATTATGTTCAAGCTCTGCATTAACTTCATGTTGAATTCCTCCTACTTCTCCTTATCTCTCATAGACCTTTAATTATCACCTTTATGGCTTTGGACATCCCTCTGCAAATTTTTAATGGTCTCTACCATNCATATTCATGTTTTCATCCCTTCCTTCTCCATGTCCATTGGAGTTTGTTCCTTCAATGCCCAAATGGACATCCATCCATCTGATCTCATCTTCCTGGTTGTAAGTCCCATGTGCCTCTGCCATTACTATGGACTCCATGTTGATCCTGATCTGATCTAGTTGTTGTTAACTATGAAAAATCTGTAGCCAACAAAACTTTCTCAGGCTAACTGTTTCAACAATTTCATGAAAATATGAACCATTCTGGTTCAATAATATATCATAATTATTTCTTCTGATTTCCTAGAAAATTCAATGCACAGATCAATTTTATGGGTGAATAATTATATTTCATTGTCCAACACCTTTCCAATTCCTACTCCCATTCTCAATTCCGAGTCTTGAGCAAAAGGTTATGGTTATTGGAAAATTGCCCATTAATTTTTCTGTTCACACTTCAACTTGGCGCAAATCTGCACTGTAAATATGCACTTTTGCACCTACTCCATTGGATTTTTCATAGGATATCAATTCAGTTTCTTCATATACATATTCCATACACTCTGTCCAAGTTTCACCCTTTTCTGGGTTCCGGGCTGCTAGTTACAACTTGCTAAAGTCCTAGGCCAATTCATGTTTTTGGTATGGAATGCTACAGGTACCTTCTTTGCCATATTAATTTTTTTTAACATGCCTAGAAATTTAATTCAGCTATGGGACTGTCTTCTATGGTTAAATAGCTTTCCATTGATTGGTCCTGTGCCTCAATCAGATTCTAGAGCAGAAAGTTATGGCTCTTTGAAGTTAGTTGGGTCTTACCCTTCACTGTTTGAGCTGTAACTTTCTCATAAAAGCTCTGTTTGACGAACGATTTACACCATTAGAAAGCTCTCTCTGGGCTCTTTTATTTTAGTTTCATAGACAGGGTGTACCTTGGTATAGTTTTTTCTTGTGGATTTTGCGTTGCTAAAAACGTTGTTAAGAGCCTAAAAAACACGTTGCAAAAAGATGACATTCAAATGATATAAAACGTCGCAGAAAATTGATGGTTTTTTGTTACTGTTCACCCTCCAAATGACTTTGCGTGCAAAAATTTCAACATGTACACCCTTATTTAGTATGCTCAACAACACTACAAGGTAATTCATGCTCCTCGAACTTATAATCACTGTGCATCACTTCTCTGTTTCGTCAATAACTGGCGTGCACTACTTTTGTGTTATGCCCCAATATCTACCGCGTGCAGTTTTGGTCCTTGCACTATTACCTGTTGCACACAATTTTTGTATCGCATGCTGATATTACGCACACATTTCACTCTACACGCTGCACCATGCCAGAGTTTAGTGTACCCCCATCGCACACCAATACTTTGTGTGCACCATTAACTAAACTGTCGCGCGACAACACATACCCACATTGTGTGTGCAGCAACCAAACTCCTTTACGTTGTGCCAATATTGTGCACACCACACATGCCATTATTACATGTGTGCACAACGTGCACACTTCATTATGCATGCGTCATTCAATTTGCACTGTGCAATGCTAAATTTAGCATGCACACCTGCACACCAACATTTTTCCACGTGACGCCAAAATTTAGTGCGCACACCCACACACCAACATTTTTCCGTGTGGCGCCAAAATTTAGTGCATGCAGTCGCACACCAACATTTTTCCGTGTGGCGCCAAAATTTAGTGCATGCAACCGCACACCAACATTTTTCCACGCGGCGCCAAAATTTAGTGCGCACACCCGCACATCAACATTTTTCCGTACGGTGCCAAAATTTAGTGCGTGCACCCGCACACCAACATTTTTCCGTGCAGTGCCAAATTTAGCGCATACACCAGCATGCCAATGTTTTTCCACGCGATGCCAAATTTTTACATATCACAAGCTTTTTACTACCCATCATGCATTTTTAGTGCATCCACCTGCACACATTCATTTTTATGCACATCATTTCCTCATGAATTCTGTTGCAGAAATTGGGGGTTTTGCTTAACTTTTCCCCAATTTTTACCATAGACATTCTGCAACTATGAAATTTGTTCAATTTCATCCTAATAACACTAAATAAACATATGGAACAACAAATCGTTGTGGGTTGACATTTCTGGAATGGATTTTTTTTCCCACACTCAATTCATGAATAAGGAATTTTAATTACAAAAGTCGCTCCATTTGTCATGATTCACTGTAACTTCAAATTCAACCCATTCTAGGTCTGAATTTGCTAGAACATATATTAAATCAGGAATATCTCACCACTTGGCCAAATTTCTCAATTTTCCCATGAATTTAGCAACATAAATTGAGAATTTTTCCCAATTCTGCATCGTTGCTTCTAAATATTACCATGGATGCTCTGCAACTCAAAATTCGTCCACTTCAAAATATATTCTCTGTGAAATTTTTCTTCAAATCGACTTTCTCGGCCCATCCAGGCTCAGTGTTGAAAACTGAAGCACTGATACCATATTGTAACATCCTCGACCACCCAGGTCAGGCCATACTACTCTAGAAAACTCTTTCATTCTCTGATACCAGGTTGTAACATACCTAGTATCCAATTGAGCTATGCCACATAAATTTTTTGAACTGCATGCAATTAAAACATATATACATAGAACTCTTGTGGAACTTTATATATAAAACGTAAACAAAAAAATACATCTGCAAATGCACAGATTCATACTGAAATAGCAGTAAACATATGCATGCAACATATATAGGAAATACCCATAAATATAAAGACAGTTATAACCACAGATAGGATAAATCCATAAAAATAAACATGTAAATAATAATGCAGCATGTAAATTTATCACACAATTGACACTTATCTTGGTAAGAATATCACCAACTATGTGCAGACCTTCCACGAACCTTCCAGCCTTAGGCCACACT
>JASDQU010014217.1:245419-258032 GCA_032191745.1 Picea mariana | reverse complement strand
AATTCCAAAACTTGATAATGTCATACAAGTATATTATCCAGTACCCAATAAATGGAAATTAATAAAGGAATATTCTCAAAACAAGGATAAAGAAGCTTCTAGTGCACATAATAGTGACGTTGATGATGAATCTTCAACAACAGAACAACCAAAAGAATTGAGTGATGATTATCTCAGAAATTTTTCAATCCTATTTTAATGATCCACTGAAGCTCCTTATCAAAGAAAAATTAAAAACAACGAAGGAAGAAAAAATTTCAGAAGACTTAAAAATCATTCATGTTGATGCTCCTATGAGCATTGAAGCACATAAAAATGAATAGGATCATCAAAAGCATCATGGTTTGATGATATAACTATATGCATGATCTAACATAGTTTATTGTAGGTCTTCATCTACTGAAGAACAATATAGGTTATGTATTGGTCTCATAATGATTATAAGTGGACAAACCCTAAATGGAATGAATGGAAATTTATGCAGCAGTGAGGTGATGATGAAGACAAACTGAGTACATGTCTAAAAATGAAAAGACTGGAAACTGAAATTTCAAAGACAGTGGTTGTGACAGAGAAAATATGAAAGATGTATGGGATGGTGGATGTGTTCCTGAGTTGGTTGGATAACTAGATCAAATCTAGTTGAATAGATTACATTCTATCAGCAAGGCAAGTCATGTGGCAAGCAAAGTACAAAGTATATCGGATGAATTTAAGAGAAGTGTACAATAAAGAAGAATCTAGGATAAATATGGATACATTTGGTTAGAGATCAATGAGGAGCAATGGACAAGTTGAAAGGTCATTTGAAAAGTATAATCTTCAGTTTCACAGTGTTCCAGTAGGACAACAGTATCTGTAGCGACAACAGTAGGATGTATATAGTGGTATACATGGCATCCTGTAGAAAGGACAAGGGGAGAAATCTTGTCAAGAAGAACTACCCCTTCAAAAACAAAGGGGAAGAGAAGTTAGAAGCAGAGAGAGAAGATTGACAAGGGGGAGTCATTTAGTTAGGGCAGGCAGAGCATGATTGCAGGGAGAGTTACCCGAGTTCAGATTCTGGTCAGCAACATACAGACAGACAAAGATTAATCATAGGGGAGCAACCCTTTTCCATTGATGTCAAATGGAGAGAGTAAATTCATAGGATAAAATCATCATCACAGGGGGAGTTTGTGTATGAAGATAGTGTGTTTCCCTCAATGAAAAAGGGGGATATTGTTGGACATATTATCATTGATATGTTGTCATTGATGTCAACATTCATGATAAGTTGTTATGATGGCAACATGAATCATTCATGAACAATTATATAGTTTGCATTAGTGTCAGGATGGCCAATAAGGTCTGTCCATGTGTAATGAAGGGTCAATGATGGAAAGAGAATGCAGCATAGAAGAAAGGTTAATATCAGGAGGAAAAGTATACAAAAGATTGGTAGAAGAAAATCACCGTAAGGCTGAAGCAATTCATGATTATTGTTGATCACGATAGGATCAACAATGATCCTATTATCAAAGCTCAAGAGAGATAGTGCTGAAAAAATCCCACAGGAGAAAATATTACTGAACAAGGGAAACCTTTATAAAATATCAAGCAACGTGAGCCATTCATCCATAATTCGGGTGCAAACCCGACCGTTGGATCATAGAGGAAATATGCGTAAAAAAGGAAAAGAATCATGTCCATTGATGTAGATTTCAGGACAAATACGGACTGTTAGATCGAAGGGAAGTTAGAAGAATTAGATCTCAACTGACATATCTAAAGAAAGAGCTTCAGAAGATATCTTAGTTGTTGGATTAAAGCTGAGTAGAAAAACAATCAACCCCGGTGATGACTACTCCGGAGAAAATAAGCCAAGAATGGGTAATATTACTCGAAGGTCGAAGTCCCTAAGTGGACATGCATCGTATGATCCAAGGAACACTTCACATAATATACCAACCATTAGATCGAGTAAAGTGGAAGGACAATTTAAACCACAAATGTTCTGAAGAGAACATGAGTCGTCCGATATGAGAAATATTTCGGGAGTCATATTGACCATCTGATCTATATAAAGTGGAAGGATAGGATAAACAAAGACGAAGGCTGAAGCCTCGAAGTCCCAAAGTGAATGAGGACCATCGGATCTGGAAAATACATGATGGTCGTTGGATCAGGATAGTGGTCAACTTAGACGTTGATCACCTCAGTGAGAATGGGTTGAGAACATCTAAATTCACCCGAAGGCCGAAGTTCCAAAGTCACGAAGTGAAGACAGATAGCACACACACCAGTAGATCCACATCAGAAAGGACATGTAACAAAATCAAATGGTGTTGGCACAGGGGCAGACCCAGGGTTCAACGCTTAACAATGCACCAAAAAACCTCGACTACCGGCCCTTTCGGAAACACCTGCAAAGCAGGCAAGGTCTCACCCGAGCTAGAAGCAGGGGGATTACAGGTTGCAGATGTATGTAACCAAGTTGGGACACAGATCTGTCATAATAACACTTCTCAGGGTATTCTATTAATGCTTAGGAAGTGGCATACATTAGTTCATTAACCTTATGAACATCGCAGAACATAATCTAAGATAGATCTAGCACAATAATAACAAAAGATTATGCACCTTAAATACTTAGCACATAACACTCTGAATCAGATCTAGTATTCTAACATAAGAAATGCATTTAAGAAACACATACATATTCATTACAAATATAATATAAGCACTAAGAAAAACATAACAGATATAAAATTGCACAAAGAAAACCATAAGACACCAGATATGTGTGGTTCACCCTAGTGTGGGGCTACGTCCACCAACTGCTTCGCTTCTTTATTATTCATCAATCTCTTACATTTATTTACTCTTGTGCACTAATCCACAGAGTATAGATTCACATTCAACATGAGATCTATGCACTGAGCACCCGATCCTCCTTCCAAAACTATGTCAAGGCATAGATCCAACTCTCTATCAAGCACACAGCCTTAACATACATACATTCCCTTGCACAAAGACAATTGAACTACTTGCACTTAGCTCCAAAAAACACTTCTCTTCTCTTCTACCATACATTCTTAGTTTTTTTATACTTTTACAATCCCTTACAATAAGGCCTAAACATGGGAGAGCCCATGGGCCAACATCCCATAAACCCATTACAAAAAACCTAGAGGACCCCTTATTGGGTCGACATAGCCCACAAAATCAGTGAGATCCATGATCTCAGCTCCTCCTAGATGATCCTTCTTCAAACAATGTGTCGAAGTCCAAAAGTGGTCAAAATATGACAAAGGTTTCTTCAAAACTTGGTCGAGGGCCAACAAGCCCCCAACACTCACCTGTGACTCATCCCGAGTCACTCAGGTCTGGACAATGCTGCTTCAAAGGCCTCGAGTGTAACTTGAGCTACCTCGACTTGCTGCTTCGTCTGATCCTCCTACTCAACAAGCTCCTGCATTGTATTTTCTATAATAGTCCCTTCGAGGTGTTGTTCTATTGTTGCAACCACTTGATCCAATTGCGAGCTATGTCCATCAATCTCTTCGAACACCTTGCAGGCTTCATCCTGCATAGGTTGCAGCTTCTGCGTGACATCCATTACCTTTCCTTGGAGGGAAGTGATTTTATTTTTTACTGCACGTTGCTACTGGGATATTTTCATTCTTTCTATCGCAGTGAGAAGCTTCATCTACGCTTCCATGGAAAATGCTTGTTGTTGCGCCTCCTGTAACTGTGCTTCTAGCTTCTTTAGTTCCAGATCCTCGATGAGGTGTTCATATGTTTGTGCGCTTCTATCACTCAGTTTTTTTCACTCCAAGGGGAGGGCTCTTATGCTTACTACTATAGTCTTAGTGGTTTCCTCCCTCTGGTCACGCACCTCCTGCGGGGTGCTCGACACTGCTTGAACCTCCAATTCTGCTATCTTGGCTTGAAGCTGCTGGATGATCTTAGTGAGCTTCATTACTTGACCCTTGACTGACTCTTTCTCCTCCTATTCCAAGCACGGCATAGAGTTACATTATTTACTCACTACTTCTTTGACCATGGCCTACTTTTTGAGCAATTGCTCCTTTTCTCTTTGTAGCTGGGCTTTTTCCTCCTGGAGCTTCGCCTGAAGCTCTACTTTCTCACTTTCCTGGGATGCTACATTTTCCTGCACTACTCTTAATTGCACTAAGAATTAATCTTTCTCATGTTTCAAGGCTTCTATAGTCTTCTCCTTCTCTTCCTGGACTCTCTGAAGTTGAACTTCTGCTACATCCGCCAATCTTCTCAATTGGGCTAGTTCATCCCCCAATTTTGTAGTCGAGGAAGGCACAGTAGGTAATGCATGGACCAAAAAAATATCTTGTTGTACTTCCTTCAATTCCTTCTAAATCCTTCCATATAGCTCCTCATGATTCTCTCCATACTTTGCAATATTTCCTCGGAAGCATCCTCCATAGCTTCGTGGACCAGGCTGATGTCGTCCTCCATGAGCGTGGCCTCCAACTAGGGCTTATTAGCACGTGTCTTCTTCCTTGCTAAAGGTTTCTTTGGAGAAACCTTCCTCTTCTGTGGTGTTATTGTCCCAATAGGGGGATCCTCAAGTCGAGGGTGGTAGATTCACCTTCTCCTTTCCCTTCTTCTCCTTCATCTCCCCTTCCCTTTCCTTCTACTTCGTTTTCTCCTCCTCCTCTTGGTGAGCCAGACCCGTTATCTTCAAAAGGATTGTCCTCCTCATTGCTCTCTATATCCTGAAATTACTCCTACTTTTTCTTCTTCATCGTCCCACTGGATTGTCCAACATTCTCAAAATGGGTGACTATGGGGCTTCCTATGGTGTTGGTGTCGGAGATTTCTTCATCAACAATAGGTACAAGAAATTCCTCTAGCCACTCCTTTGTAATCTGCTCCATGTCTTCATCTGTCAACTTGTAGTATGACTGTAATTATTCCTATTTCTTGTCTCTACATGCAGTGATGTAGATGAAATGAGAATCTACATGAAACTTTATTATTGGTTGTTAATGGTGCAAGCTGCACAGTGTCATGCATGAAAATGATTCAATGGAAACCTTTAATTGTTGATAGTATACATGAAACACAACGTTGGACTGCCACTACTTGGTCATGTTGTTGGTCTACCACAGGGTTGAAAATCGAGTGGCCAACGGCTCCAAGGGTTCTATTTTTGGGAAGGTATCTTCTTCAGGAATTTTCCAAGCGACAAATGTGATCAAAATTATCAACCAGTTGTAATGGAATTCATATCCCAAATCCTAGGCTTCACGACAATCCTTCTCCATCTCATTGACGAGGTAGTTCACCCAGTTCATTTGCATGCCCTCCGCACATTTTCATACGAGGTCTACCACGAACCTGGTGACCTGTGTGGGGCGATTCCTCCTGATGAGCTTGCCATATAGGAGTTGGAAAGTGAGATGTACTGCACCATCCTGTATAGAGGCTACCTTGTAACCTCAATTTCCTTTCTCTACTTCTCTGTAATCTTACTTGATGCGCTGCACTAGGGAACGGTCCAAGGCCTTCCCTGGATCAAAATTTTGAGGGTCAGGAACCTTCACGCTTAATCCTGTAATATAGTGGATCAGTGCTGGATCCACGGTAATCCTTCTATTGAGCCACAAGTATTCACCATGATAACATGATAGGAGGAGTTTAACGCAGGCGTTAACCTCCTGGTGGAGACCAAAATGGGGGATATTCATCACATTCATCACGGTGGACTACGCCAACCCCTTAATCCATTGCTGTGAGACAAGGAAAGGCTTCTTCCAATTTGACTTCATGAGATAAAAATGCGGTGCCAACATGGCATAGTTCTTCTGGTCTCCCAAGTTGAATTTGTTTTTCTTCAATAGAGGGATCTATCCTAACTGACTTCCGACTACGAGTATTCCTTTCAAAATGTACGCAGTGAAATTGGTGTACTCATAATATTGGAGGATGTTTTCATGGTTAACAATTGTTATCGAGCTAATTTTTAAGTGCGAACGCAAATCAATCTCCCTAGATTCACTACGAAACTAGAACAAAACAAGACAATACACTACTCTTTCCTTATATTTCAATTATCAAATGAGAAATGGATCTAGAACATACCTTTTAAATATCGAAGATATGACTTCGCCAATGTAATCCAAGCTCCGTCACGAGGCTTATGGAGAAATATCTGCAAAGGAACACAAGCCAACAAAGACAAGAAAAAACGAGTCTATTTGATATGAAACTATGTACATGATCAAGGAATAATACAATATGAACAAATAACATTCATATAGGAAAGAAAAGTATATATGTATTAAAGAATGTGGAAGAAAGATACAACTAGATGCCTTGATGTCATCAGGTTACTTCCAACAATTCCTTTCTTCCCACACACTTCTTGCTCCATGGATTCTGAGACCATGGATCTGATAGCTATTCACAATCTATCTTGACAAAGAAAATCTCAAAGCCAACCTAACAAAGCTAAAAATCTCAAGCCAAATTTCCAATCTTAAAGACTCAAGAACTTTCCAACCCAATAAAGCTAACTTTCTCCATGAGAGCTCCTCTCCTTTTATAATATGAAGAGGATAAGGTGAGTAGGTTAGGATGATCCCACTAAATCATGAAAGCGAGTAAGATCCAAACCGTTCGGAGGCCAACTCACCATAGAATCTTATCCTTCTATAAGCATCAAGAAGACGCTCATTTTTCCCACGTATAGGAATTTCCAGACCCTAGCTATAGTGCAGCTTGCAAAAACTTCGTAGCCTAGATTTAGTATAGCCTGCGAAAATTAGGCATTTCTGCACCCTGTGTATAGAGCAGCCTGCGTAAATCCTCTTTAATAGAATTTTTACAAAGGAAAATACAACTTCTTCTCTCAGTAAAAGTTCTTCTCCCTTCTTTCTTCAGGAATTCAGGCCACTAACCCCTCTGAAGGAAAAAGATAGGTTTACATCATTAACGATCTTAGGGATGATGAAAATAATGTGTAACAGAGATCCCCCCAACTTATGAAGTTAGAACAGAGTGATAGCTGCAATACTTTGTCGAGTGTGTGTAGGGAACAAGGAACACGTCGGTCATAAACCTACCAACAAACAAGGAAATACAGTACAATAATACGTCATCACTGAGGTAGGCATTCCCATAATTAGAATGCAAATGACTCAAATCATAAATGCCGACATGCAAAAATCCATTTCAAGTAAGAGAGGTCATGGCCACCAAACATACACCATGGATCCATGCCATTATGACTCAAATATGAACATAGACACCAAAAATGCACTGTGGATCTATGTGTTAAAGACTCAAATTTGAACATAGCCACGAGACATACAATGTGGATCTATGCAACAATACAATATGAATATACTCCAACGCAACCTGAATCTATCATAAAATATTCGGGGTCTCCATCTCCACCAATCTATAGTACGAATCTAACCATGTGAATAGATGTGTTGAAGTCGAACATGGTAGAAACAACTTGATTACTGGTCATTAGTGAATATCGTTAACAAGTGCGAGGAAAATCACCATTAATGTCAATGAATCCCAAGGTACACTAGTACAATCCAACGAATGTGAATTAATGAGATGAAGTCGAACACTCAACAGAATCTCCCTATCAGGGGTCAATAATGAAAACCCACTATCGAAAGTGAGGAAACCTGCCATTGAGGCATGCAAGTTCCAAGGTACCAATTAGTTTCTAAGTCTAATTCTTGGATAATGAGTTGAAGTCGACATGAAAAGACTCATCACAGGAGGGCCTTAATGTATCCCCCATCAATGACACAAAAAAGGTAACAAGATTTGAAATAGATTAGAGTAACAAGTGATTTAGGATTGACTCAGGGATGGCCGACGCAATAGAAGGCTTAAGGACTGCAGAAATGGTCAACACAATAGAAGGATTTATGGGTTGAACTTCTCTTTGAACATATTGATGACACGACAACTGTCTTGGAAACATTGACTCAAGAACAAGGATCAAAGACCAAATTGTAATCTTATAAAGGAGTATAATCAAGAGATAAGCAGATTTTCCAACCTAGACACAAAGCCAGTGAAAGGGTGTCATGTTCAAAAGTGACTCTCCCGTAGAATACAGGCTTAGATACATCTCTTTCCCAATTTCCCCCCCACAATTTCTGGCGAGTACCTCTTTATTTTTACGCAAGATTGAGGCAGATAACATATTCTTGTTGATGTAAGCTCATTTTTTCGATGATTCCCTCAGAGTATGTTTAACGAACCCTAAGAAGGATTGGTTCGGTCCCATATGGGTCTTTCAATGTTTGTTTAACGAGTCCAAAGACAGAAAACTCGGGGGTTTTTCATGTTTATAGAATCGGAAAACACTTAAAGAGAACTCTCTCAGTTCCTTTTTCATAAATTAGTTTGATAAGACCGAAAAAGTGATAACCTATCACCCATCAAATGTTTTCTTCAAACACTTTAACGAGCATGAAAAGACAAGATCGCTCGACAATCTTTTCATGTTTAGAGAGTCTGAAAAGAGCTTAAAGGGAACTCCAGGGGGTTCTTGTTTTGTATAATATTTACGAGTCGGAAAAAGTGATAAGCGTCTACTCGGTTACATTCTCATTGATTTACGAGCATGAGAAATAACAATGACTAAGCTCGATATTGTTTTCATTTTTACGCAAGATTAAAAAAAAAAAACTATGCTTGCGATAGATTTTGTTTTTTACACAAGCTTAAAACTAGCCAAAACTATGCTTGGACCTAGTTTCATTTTTACACAAGTTTGAAATAGAGGAAACTATGCTTGAAGTAGGTGGTCTCATTTTTAAACAAGCTTGAACCATAGAAAACTATGCTTGCGACTTCACAACACATAACACAGGGATGGTTGGTACTTATCCCCTAGCTTAATAAACTAGCAGCTCAACCTCAGCATGAAGTCCAGAGGCTGGAAGCAAATTCCCCCCAAGCTTCATTTCAGCCAACTGCAAAGGAGAATGAAATGAAGCTTCAAATACTAGACGAAGGACTTGACTCAAATAGAGAGGGGGAATGATCTGTTTCATTTTTTAATGAGCTTGACACAGGATAAGAAGTATACTTGAGAATCTAGGTTTAATCCATAGACCTTTGTTACATTGTTTAACGAGCTTGAAACCGAAACATGAACTATTCTCGTAACCTCTGTTTCATTTTTTAACAAGGTTGCCACAGAGATGCAAAACTATCCTCACAGCTGGTTTCATTTTTTAACGAGCTTAAAAGTAGAAAACCATGCTCAAAGTTGGTTTCATTTTTTAATGAGCTTGAAATTAGGAAACCATGCTCATATCTCTTCTTGATCATGGCTTCCAAGAGGAAAAATCTCTAGAAGGACACCATGTCAAGGGACAAACCTCGATTGGCCTCCTAAAGATCTTCACTTGATGGAAGAAACACACTCTAGAAGGAACACATGTCGAAGGCCGCGATAGGGGTAAGGAGATTAGGCTTCAATAGACCTACCGAAGAGATTACCATGTCAACTACTAGATCCAAGTCATAAGGGAGTGATCTTACAATGAGAGACTTATCTGGATCGAAAAATGAAGGCATGGGAGACAACGCCACATAATTTACCTGTGGCAGGGGTGATACCATCTGCATATATGAACCGTTTAGGGATTTCATTGAGTTGATGGTCAAGTCAGGGCCAACAAACGAAATTTTATCAATATTCACCATTCTTCCATCGTGCAGGAAAGATATCACATGAAAAAGAGTTGACACAATAGATTTCATATCATAGACATAATCTCACCCAAGGAGTAAAGAAAAATCCAAGGGGTCTTGGACTACCATGACATCAATAAAGACAGTCTTCCCTCCCAAGGTTATGGGAAATTGAGGAAGGGTCCTTAAAGGTTGACTGGTTCTTCTGTTAAAATATAACAAATTCTGCATAACCGATGCAAGTTGAGGACAACCCAAAGCTTGTCAAGCAACAGAGGACAAAATACTAACAGACGCACCTTCATCTATCAATGTCTGAGGAACGTCCTGAACAAAAACCTGTACTGTAATCCGGAAAGGAATGTGAGAGGGAAGACGAGGTCTAGTTAGCACACCCCAATTAAAAAGGATGGCCTCATTACTTGGAGGAGGTTCCACAGGAGAAGGAGGAATGCCTCCCGACACGATAGATTTTGTATCAACGAGAAAAATATGGGCAACATCGGGTTTACTCTCGAGTGGGAGAGTAGGATTGACCAATGAGGAGATCAGATCGACCACTTGGGTTTCATTCTCCAAGGGGAGAATCAGGTTGACTAGTGGAAATGGATCGACCACTTGGGTTTCATTCTTTGGCGAGAGAGTGGGATTGACCGAGGATGGGATCAGATCAACCACTTTGTCAACTAGTTCAACTAAGGACGTGACCAAATTGACTACATGATCAACTATATTGACCGATGAAGGGCCCGAATTGATCTTTCCATCAACTATAGGTGGGTCGAGAGTAAGCTTGCGATAAGCAACTGGAAGTTGAGGTTGAGAAACAATCATGTCTTCTCACAATTTCGAGGCTTCGTCCATACGAGGGAAAATATGAGTTAAATGACTCCCTTTGCATAACATACATTGGAACTTGACTCTACTTTTCTTCTTCCCAATAGTGTCTTGACTAGTTGACGGGAGGTCATCAACATGTTGTTCAGAGGTTGACGACATGGGTTGGTGAGGTGCGTAGACCATGTTTCTATAACCTTGGATAGACCAGGGAAATCCTTTAGAAGATGGATACCCTTACAAAGCCTACAAGGGTACTTGGGATGACGGGTTATTTGGGTGATCTTGGCATCATCAACACTCCCAGTATGATTACCAGTAACTGGTTGTTTTCCAACATGTTTGGCAGTGGTTGGAAGTTTGTATCCTTGCTTATTTTTCTTCTTCTTATTCTTCCTTTTATTCTTCTTCTTATCCACCAGATTACGAGCCCCTGAGCTTTCACTTGGCAAAGAAGATGAAACAGAATAAGACCTTGCAAGTGAAGAAGGTGAAGAAGATATTTCTGGTGAAGAAGGAAAAGGATCAACATCAGGTTGATGTTCTTGGGGGGAAATGCTTACAACTGAAGCACTAACTGCATTCGAGATTACTTGAGTGGAAAAAAACCATACCAGTAATACAATTGTGAGACCTAGAAGGCTCAAAGTAGCGATATGAGGAGGACCAATGTTTTTGTAAGAAGGAAAAACAAAAGGTTCCTCTGGCAAAGGGGTTCCTTTATTGGTCATTCTGGGAACTGACACCATTAAAACAAAGATCCAATCTAGAGTCCACTAGGGAAAACAAACAACACACGCTAAAAATCTAGTAAGTAAGCAAGCAAACAAAACCTTCTCACAATGAGAACACTAGTTGGTGATGAAATCCAACGTTGCGGGAACAAATTTACAAGAAGGGGTTGAGATAGAGTGGGTGGAAAAGTTACGATGACGACTTGCTTAACAGACTTACACCCTAGTGTAAGATCCCACACATAATTTTGGGTATACTCTCCAAGGAGCCCGAGTGAGTTTGGCCAACGCCATTTCTAGGTACTGTGAAGACTTGCCCCTCCACACTCACCTTATGTAAATACCCTAAAGAGATAGGCCACTAAGGTTACCAATTATGACAATGATGCCTGGGGAAATAGTCGACAGTCTGATCCACACGCAAAGGCAGTGTATCTAGCCCGAAATCAACTCGAAAGGCTTCCACTCACAATTGTGGGTATACCTTCAAGCGACCCCCATAATACGCACAATCTCTACACTAAGACCAACAAAGTAGGGTGAGTAACTCTGCTAGTCTTAATGTGACCTCGTGATTGACCCTTGTGTTAGAAGGGCTTCCCAGGACAAAATGTAATAAGTGGATTTACCACTCCCTAACTCAAGATTCTATGTTTTTTTATAGCTTTAGGAAGTTATCTTTCACACCTATTCCAAAGCCCTACAACTAATCTAATGTAGGTTTGCTACCAGAAAATATTAAAATGTCTAATCAATTTTTATAGGTGTTTCATTTTTAAGGCTGTTGTTACTCAAAAGGAAAATGGCATGGACAATATGGTGTTTTGATCGACTCGAAAGTTATGCAAATATATGAGGATGCAATCTTTTCATTTCGATGAAAGTTATGCTACGAGAAGGAAAAAACATTTATCATTCCCATATGCACAATGTCCCAAAATATACTAAACTCATCAATATCAAGATTCTCAAGAAATGAGCAAAAGAGACTTTACACCAATACATGATTCTTGCCTCCCCCCCCGACCATGAGGGGGATTTTGTTTTTGGAATTCAAGACCAAAACGCCAAAAATCATGCAATTTTGCTACTTCAAATGCAAGGATGCCCCCAATCTAATATAAAACAAGAAAACAATTTTTTGTTTCAAAGACAGCTAAAAGAAATATCAAATCTCTATAAAACAAAGCAACCCAAACATATTTTCTTTTTTAACACGAATTATTCAATAAAATAAAAAGAAGTTCTTTCACCAAACAATTCTAAAGAAAAAACAAAGATTTGTAGCAGAAAGACTCTCAAAGGAAGGGATAAAATATTTCAAAAGAAAAAAAAGA
>JASDQU010014217.1:230650-245369 GCA_032191745.1 Picea mariana | reverse complement strand
AACAAAGCAACCCAAACATATTTTCTTTTTTAACACGAATTATTCAATAAAATAAAAAGAAGTTCTTTCACCAAACAATTCTAAAGAAAAAACAAAGATTTGTAGCAGAAAGACTCTCAAAGGAAGGGATAAAATATTTCAAAAGAAAAAAAAGAAAAAATAAAGCGAAGATGGTTGAAGGAAGATTCATTTTTGTCAAGAAGACTGTAATCAGACCCAACAAATCACCCCAGAACCATATCACAAATTTGGGCAGGGAAAACCACCAAAAAAAAAAAAAAAATCACAATCTCCGCAGGCTGGAAGACTAGTACAATGCAAAAATCCTTGATCACCGCAGGCCAGGAATGGGTAGGGTGCGTAGTTTCCACACTAGTATAAATAGGTATGGTGTGGAAATCCTAATTCGTCTCACTGTTCCTCAAATCAGGGTGTGAAAATGAAACAAATATGGAAAAAATAAAAAAATTACGAAGGTTTTCCAGTGAAGTTTAATAGTCAGAGAGTCAAGATGGATCTCCCAGTGACTCAAAAAATAGAAACCAAGCAATCAATGAAAGAAATAAAGACAAACTAGGAAAATAATTTGTTCCCCAGTGGATTTGCCAATTTTGTTATCAGGATAATTGTTAAGTGCAGACACAAATCAATCCCCCTAGCTTCACTACGAAACTAGAACAAAACAAGACAGTACACTATTCTTTCCTTAGATTTCAATTATCAAATGAGAAATGGATCTAGAACATACTTTTTAAATATCAAATATCCGACTTTGCCAATGCAATCTAAGCTCTGTCACGAGGCTTATGGAGGAATATATGCAAAGGAACACAAGCCAACGAAGACAAGAATAACAGAGTCTATTTGATATGAAACTATGTACGTGATCAAGGAATCATACAATATGACCAAATAACATTCATATAGGAAATAAAAGTATATCTATATTAAATAATGTGGAAGAAAGATACAACCATATTCCTTGATGTCGTCAGGTTCCTTCCAACAGTTCCTTGCTTCCCACACACTTCGTGCTCCATGGATTCTGATACCATGGATCCGATAGCTACTCACAATATATATTGACAAAGCAAAGCTCAAAGCCAATCTAACGAAGCTAAAAATCTCAAGCCAAATTTCCAATTTTAAAGACTCAAGAACTTTCCAACCCAATCAAGCTAACTTTCTCCATGAGAGCTCCTCTCGTTTTATAAGTTAAAGAGGATAAGGTGACAAGGTTAGGATGATCCCACTAAATCATGAAAGCAAGTAAGATCTAAACCATTTGGAGACCACCTCACCATAGAAGCTTCTCCTTCTAGAAGCATTGAGAAGATGCTCGTTTTTACCATGTATAGGGATTTCCACACCCTAGCTATAGTGTAGCCTATGGAAACTACGCAACCTAGCTTTAGTACAGCCTACAAAAATCAGGCATTTCCACACCCTGTGTATAGAGTAGCTTGTAGAAATCCTCTTTAATAGGGTTTTTACAAAGGAAAATACAACTTCTTCTCTCAGTAAAATTTATTCTCCCTTCTGTCTTCAAGAATTCAGGCCACTAACCCCTCTGAAAGCAACATATAGGTTTACATCATTAACGGTCATAGGTATGATGAAAATAATGTGTAACAACAGTGCCAACCAAAGGTGGGACATACTCTGGTAGAATCGATGGGATCTGCTTCGCATTAGCCAGATCACCGTGGTGCTTACTTCTCTTCTCAATCGTGGGGTTGGTACGACCAGAATGACGTCCGGTTGAAAGGGAAGCCTACAATCCCCTAGTCGACAATGCCTGGACAACTTTGGATATTGGTCTGTTAGCCATTAGCTTCTTGAGGACTTCCTCGACAAAATTCTCTAATTTACTAGGTTCACCCAACATTCTAACTTGTAAACAGACAGGTCAGGGTAGACAAACGGATAGACGGGGTAGACAAGTAGACAACCGAGGTCTAGTTTCTTCATCTAAGACATATTCTATGTTGAAGTATTCTATTCTTGCACTTATGCATTGTTTTACTTTTAGGATCTCTGGTAAACTGACATCTTTGTGAACATCCATCGTTTCTTTCAATTGTAATAACGTAGTCTGGACTTTCTCTTACTTGTTCTCTTTATGACTTCCTAACATTCCCTTAGTCTCTTGACTTTCTTCATAGTTTTCTTGTCTTATGTTCATCCCTTCAACTTTAGCAATCATCCTTGGACAATCCTCAACCCAATGACCAACAATCTTACAACAAAGAAAAATAGGACTTGCGCTAGGGAATTCCTTATCAAGGTGTCCCGATCTTGTTCAGTTATAACACAAAGTTAATATTCTTTTTCTTCTAAACTTTCCCCAAACTTTTCTGTATCGCACACTAGGATCATAGTGTTGGACCTGCATTTTGCAAAAAACAATTCTAGGTTCTTGCATCCACTTGTTAGTCCAAAAATTCTTTCTATGCATAGGAATAACATATATTTCTTCATTTCCATTAAATTTACTCAAATCATCTCTTTCTTTCAACTGCGTCCTAGCCTTCAGACTAGGACAACATATATTAAACATACTTAAGTTCATGCTTTCAAAACAAAAATTTTCACTTATCTTTCTCTTGTCAAAGCACAAAGCTTTACCTCTTTTAGGATCTTACCTCTCTTCTTCAAATCAGATTTTTTTCTTAGAAAAATGCTTTGCAAGTCAAGTAGAGTATTACACACTTCAGCAATAGATCTACGCATAGATCTTTTGTTTTCTTTAATTCAATTCCCAACAATCACAATTTCAGGTTATAGGATGCAACGAAACCATTTGTTGTCACAAGGGAAGACCCATGGTTCAATGCTTAACAGTGTACCAAAAAAATCTTGACTATAGGCCCTTTTGGAAACACCTGCGAAGCAGGCGAGGTCTCACCCGAAGTAGAAGTAGGGGGGTTTACAGGACGCAGGTGTCTGTAACCAAGCTGGGACATAGATCTGTGATAATAACACTTTGCAGGGTATTCTTTTAACAATTAGGAAGTGACATACATTAGCTCATTAACCTTATGAACATCATAGAACATAATCTAAGATAGGTTTAGCGCAGTAATAACAAAACAATATGCACCTTAAACACTTAGCACTTAACACTCTGAATCAGATCTAGTATTCTAACATAAGCAATGCATTTAAGAAACACATACATATTCATTACACATCTAATATAAGAACTAAGAAAAACATAACAGATATAACATTTCACAAAGAAAATCATAAGACACCAGATATACATGGTTCACCCCAGTGTGGGGATACTTCCACCAACTGCTTCGCTTCTTTATTATTCGTCAATATCTTACATTCAGTTACTCCTGTGCACTAAGCCATAGAGTCAAGCTTCACATTGGACAAGAGATTTGCGCACTGAGCACCCGATCCTCCTTCCAAAACTAGGTCAAGGCATAGAACCAACTCTCTATCAAGCACATAGCCTTAACACACATACATTCCCTTTCACAAAGCCAATCAAACTACTTGCACTTAGCTCCAAAAAACACTTCTCTTCTCTTCTACCATACATTCTTACTTATTTATACTTTTACAATCCATTACAATAAGGCCTAAACATGGGAGAGAACATGGGCCGACATCCCATAAACCCATTACAAAAACCCTAAAGGACCCCTTATTGGGTCCACATAGCCCGCAAAATCAGTGAGATCCACGATCTCAGCTCTACCTAGGTGCTCCATCTTCGAACAATGTGTCAAAGTCCAAATGTGGTCCAAATCTGACCAAGGTTTCCTGAAAACTTGGTTGAGGGCCAACAAATGGTGACAAGTGTCAAGGTGCAGTTGGAATTTCATATATGGGTAAGTCACGAATCTAAGTGACACATGGAAACAACTCAGTCAGTGCCACGTCATCAATGACATCAAAAACTTACATCACTTCGGGAGTTTGTACGTCAGGAGTTTCACCACCAGCAAATGCCTGAAGTCCCGAAGTACCTAAATGAATGAGAATTGTTCATCGTTCAAGTGGAATCCAACCATCTGATCTACTTCGATGAAATGAACTTTGGAAGATTGAAGGCTTGTGTAAAATAAATCACCTGAAGCGTCGAAGTCAACGTTAATTGTTGATCTAAGATAACTTTGGGAGCATTCTCAGTCATCGATCCGAGACAGAGATCAATGAATAATCTTGGTCATTCATATCAACCCTTGATTAAGTCATATCCATTGATCAAAGTATAGTGGAAAGATAGAGTAAGCGCAAACCACAAACTAATGCTAACCATTGATATACTTCGGGAGGATTCTCAATCGATGATCAAGCATAGTGGAAGGATAACGTAAGTGGAGGTGTTAACCGATAGCAAACGGTCACCACCTCTTTATGAATTATTCGGTAGGTAATCACTTTGGAGGAATTGCTACTCCAGAATCTAGGAGCCACAAATAGCCAAAGTTCCAAAGTGACTGAGAACCGTTCATTTCAACTCTTGGTTAATTCATAATATTTGATTGTGATTGAAGCCTCTAGAGAAGTAAGGATCATCCTTTCATGGAAGATTAAATATGGAACACCCAATCTACTAATGAAAATACGTATACGCACTTTGGCAAAATATTCTTCGGGATATTTGAAAGGTTACAAAGGCATGAAGTCCTGAAGGATGAAATACCAAAGAACATGGTCCCATCACTGGACATATGGGGGCTAAAAAGAAGAGACAACGCTTAAATTAATAAGCTTGTGGTTCTGTGCCTGTGGTCACATGTAAATGGTTAAAGGAAGCGCCTATAAGAACTTGATTTCTGAAATATTTGTAGAGACATGGAATCGAGTTAAAAGGAAATCGATCCATACCTGTGATCGATTTACGAAAATTACTCTCACTAAGTTAAAAGAATTAACAATATTGTTTGAATAATAATAGTGATTATTTTTAATTTTAAAATGAAGAGGTGTGATGGTCAAACAAAGGGACACAATGTTTCATAGCTCACACTAGTTGGAAGAGTATATAAACGAGAAAGAGTGGTGAGAATAAAGTGTCTCCAAAGTCAATATCAAAAGATCAAAACAGAAACAGATTCCAAGAAGAAGAACAAATGGTTCTTATGAAGTGAGGGTGGAAGGGAGGAGCATGGAAGGATTCATATGCTTACTAAGAAAATTGTAAAGATAAGGGAGTTGGATCTTCTTAGGGTTGGTTCCCTAAAGACTTACTAAGGAAATTGTTAACATAAGGGAGTTGGATCTTCTTAGGGTTTGTTCCCTAAAGACTTACTAAAAAAATTGTATAGATAAGGGAGTTGGATCTTCTTAGGATTGGTTTCCTAAAGAAAAGGGATTTGGTGCTTCCCAGGGTTGGTGCCATAAAGACAAGGGAGTTGGTACTTCCTAGGGTTGGTTCTCTGAAGAAGGGGATTGGTGTCTCCTAGAGTTAGTGCTCTAAAAAGGATTGGTGTCCTTCACTATTCATTGGTGATTTTTCATACCATTCATTAGTGATTTATTGTGGTAATCAATAAAATATAAAAAGTAGCTACTAATTGTGAAAAACGGGTAATACTGATTCACCCCCTGTTGACACAGGGGAGAACCTAGGGTTCAACACTTCAACAGTGCACCAACAAAGCCATAACTACCGGCCCTTTCGAAAACACTTGTGAAGCAGATGAAGTCTCACCCGAGGTAGAGGCAGGGGGGATTGTAGGACTCAAGTGTCTACAACCAAGCTGGGACATAGATTTTTGATTACAATACTTAACAAATCACTTAGACAACACCATGTGTTAGTTCTTGAGCCTTATTCACATCGTAGATTAAACCCTTATTACAAATCAATGCAGTAACAATAAATATCAAGTACTTTCCATCACTTAGCACATAACATTAGATCAGATCTAGAATTCATTTACCATCAATATATCACTAAGCATCCATACATCCATCCAACATATATAAATATCAATACACTAAGAGATAAACAACATAAACAACATCAGAACATTGCACAAAGCACATCAACGCAGGATATACGTGGTTCACCCCAGTGTGGGGCTACATCCACCAACTTCTTCTTCTTCTTTATTAGTCTTCGCTCTCCTTACATTCTTCTTCTCCTGTGCACAGAGCCACATAGCCCTACTTTGCACTGGACAAGTGATCTGTGCACAACGCACTAGATCCACCTTCCTCAAAATTAGGTCAAGGCACAGAGCCAACTCCTTGATAGCACAAAGACTTTCATAGTCTGTCTGCACAATTCACTTACAACTTATTTCATTGAGCCAATATTAACCTACTATGGACTTAGCCACTAGTAGATATGCACTAAGTCGATTCTAGTACTTCTTACATCGCTAGCTACTTATTTATACATTTACACAAAGGCGTAAAACATGGGTAAAACCATGGGACGACATCCCATACCTGTTACATAAACCCTAGAACCCTTTTCTGGGTCCACAAGCCCACAAAACTAGAGAGATCTCGTGATCTCTGCTCCACCCGGGCGCTCCATCTTCGACCAACCTGTCGAAGTCACAAAAATGGTCAAATATGACCAAAGTTTCCTCAAAACTTGGTCAAGGGAAAACATTCCCCCAACACTCACCTGTGACTCATCCCGAGTCACTCAGATATGGGAAATACTGCTTCAAAGGCCTCGAGCTTAGATCGAGCTGCTTTGACTTGTTGCTTCGCCAAATCTTCCTTCTCAGTGAACTCTTGAATCACTTGCTCAGTAACAGGTCCTTCTAGTCATTATTCCACTATCGCAACCAGTTGGTCTAGCTGCGAGCCTTGGCCTTCGATCTCTTCAAAAAGCATGCAGGGTTCATCCTACACCGGCTGGAGTCTCTATGTCAACTCCATGAATTTTCTATGGATAGCAGTAATCTGCTAACGGAATGCGCATTGTTCCTGTGATCTTTTCATCTTCTCGACTGCAGTAAGCAGCTTCATCTGCACTTGCATGGTGGAAACCTGCTACTTTGCCTCCTGGAGTTGTGCTTCCAGTTTCTTCAGCTCTGGATCTTATGCAAGGCACTCATAGGTCTATGCACTTCGATCATTTAGTTGCTTACACTCTGAGGCAAGTGTTATGATTCTTTCTATTGCATTTCTGATAGCTTCCTCCCTTTGATCACATACTTCTTGCGGAGTGCTCGACACAACTTGGATATCTATCTCCATTAGCCTTGATTGAAGATGTTGAATGGCCTCAGCGAGCTTTCCCACTTGTATCTCAACTGACCCTTCTTCCTCCTACGCCAAGCCCGACACAGAGTGAAGTTCTTTAGTTACTGCCTCTTTGATCGTAATTTTCTCTGCGAGCAGTTGGTCTTTTTCTTTCTGCATCTTCTCTTTGTCCTCCTCGAACATCGCCCTGCTCTCATCTTTCTCTTGATGTGCAACTAGAATTTTCTCTATGACCTTCTCCTTTTCTTTCTTCACAACTTCTGTAGCATGCTCCTTTTCTTCTTGGACTCGATGAAGTCGAGCCTCCGTTGCATATTCTAATCTTCATAATTGGGTGGGTTCATCCACCATTTCTGCAATTTTTGATGAAGAGGACACAGTAGGTACTGCGCGGCTTGAATGGATAGCTTGTTGTATGTCCTTGATATCCTTCTCTATTATGTCATACACTGTTTCTTGCTTTACTTCTTGTCTCTGTAGGATATCCTCTGAAGTGTCCTCTATGGCTGTGATGATGATAATGACATCATCCACTGTGATCACATTCTTCGACTGAGACTTATTGGCTTGGGTCTTCTTTTGTGCTGAGGGTTTCTGCGGAGAAACCTTCACTTTCTTCGATGTTTCGACCTCAGTAGGGGGGTCCTTTGACGGTGTCACTTCACCTTTTTCTTTCTTGTCTCCCTCTCCCCTTCCTTCTTCTTGGTTCACTTTGTCTCTTCCTCCTCCTCCTGCAGGCGATTCAGGTCCACTTTCCTCCGATGCACTGTCCTCCTCATCACTTTCTATGTTATGGATGTCTTCCTTTCTCTTGTTTTTCTTCAATCCATCATGTTCGACCTGGGTGACCAATGGACTTTCGATGATATCAGGGTCAGAGAGTTATGCATCTTCGACCAATACAAGGAACTCTGACGGCCATTCCTTAGTGATCTCTTCCATGTCTTCATTGGTCAACTTATAGTAGGACTACAACTCCTCCTTTCTTTCATCCCTGTGCGTGGTGATATAAATGAAGTGTTGATCTACGTGAAACTTTTCTAGTGTCCTATACTGATGCAAAGTGTTTGGGGTCATTCGTCGGAATGCTTCAATGGCATGCTTTAGCTGTAGGTAGTAAGCATGGAACACCACATTCGATTGTCACTGCTTCACCATATCGTTGGTATACCAGAAGGTGGAGAAACTTGCATCCAACGACTCTGATGGATCAACTTCCAGGAAGGCTGCTTCTTTCGTCATTTTCCAAGTGACAAATGCGATCAATATCAATAGCCAACTAAAATGAAACTCATATCCCTAATATTGCACTTCATGGAAGTCCTTCTCCAATTCGTTGATGAGGTATCTTGCCCTGTTCATTTGCATTCCTTCGACGCACTTCCCTTCGAGGGCTATGACAAATCCAGTGACCTGTGTTAGACGGTTCTTTCTGACGATCTTACCATCTATAAGATGACAAGTTAGGTGTACTATGCCATCTTGGATGGAGGATACCTTGTAGCCTTGCTTTCCCTTATCTACATCGACATAGTCTTCCTTTATATGCTGTGCCAGGGAGTGATCTCCAGCCTTCCCTGGCTAGAAATATTGAGGGTCCGGTCCCTAAATGCTTAGTCCTATGATGAGGTGGATCAGACCCATATCCAGAGTGATGCACCTATCAAGCCATAGATATCCTTCATGATATCACTGCAGGAGGAGTTTAATGCAGGCGTTAACCTCCTGACGTCAGCCAAAGTGAGGGATTTTCATCACGTTTTGGATTGTCGATTTTGCAAGATCCTTTATCCATGGCTGGGAGACTATGTGCGGCTTCTTCCCGGTTGTCTTCATCAAATACCTATGCGGTGTGAGAATCACATAGTTCTTCCTATCTCTGAGGTTGGATTTGTTGTTCTTTAGAGATGGAATATGTCCTAAATGGGGTACAACTGCGCGTATCCCCTTTGAGAGGTACGCAGTGATCAACGTGTATTCAAAATCCTATGGGATGTTGTCACGGTTATCCACACCAACCAAAGGAGGGATGTAGTCCGGAAATACCGACAGGATTTGCTTCGTGTTAGCCAAATCATCACGGTGCTTGCTTCGCTTCTCAGCAGTGCGGCCAAAACGTCGTCCAGTCGATGGTTATTCTTTCAATCTGCCATTCGACGATGCCTGTATTCCCACATACATGACTCTCTCATTCATGAGGTCTACAAGTATTTCCTCCACAAACTTCTCTACTGTGCTAAGTTCGTCCGACATGCACACTCGTAATCAAATAAATCGGGTAGGCGAATATACAAATGAGGTAATCAGACGAATGGTGGGGTCTAGAAAGCACAGGGTGATATCCAATCAATTCTCTGTAAGCTTGGATATCATGTTTTGAAAAAAGTGGTCCCGACGCAACATCTGACGAGTTAAATAAGAAACATCATAACGGGTTCCTCTAACAGGTAGGAATTCCTTAATAAATACGAATCCATCCATTATGCCGTGGTATAAATGGTCCAATGGAGATATTTCCAGCAATAATTGTGTTTTTAGTTGTTCTGGAGTGTTAGTCTAATGGTGAGGGCACCTCCAACGATCACATAGCTTCGTCATGGCGAAGTATCATTCCACGTGGTTCTTCTATTCCAGTGAGGATCAATTTATTCAATCCTACCTCCTTCGAAGTCTTCTCTGGAACTTCCTATAGTTTTTCTAACTTTCCTTTCTTCTTACTGAGCTTTGTTGCCTTCTTTCCTATGATCTGAGTCTCTGGATTCCTCTTTCCATTCTTATTCTTATCTGTTCTTATCATAATGAATTTGCACTGTTGATGTTCTTTCAAAGGGTTCAAAGGTAATACTCTTTGCTTACTAGGTCCTGGGTGGACATGCATTCTTCTTGCATGGATAGGTCCTTCAAACCTTCCTACGCTCTTTCAAAGTTGATAGCTACTTCTCTTTCGTTCTACTACTTCGACTCAACTTCTCGTTCTTCTATCAGTCAATCTATTCTTCGAGTTATGAAATCCCTTAGTTCCTGCCTTTTATTTTCTGTGGCTTCCTCCTCTGCTTTCCTTATGATCTGATCCTTCTCAATCCAAGTCTTTCCTAATAAAAGAGGGAAAGAGGCATTGTTCTCAACAAGCCTAATAACTTCAAAATCCTCTTATGTTGATGTTTTGTATCTCTTTTGTTATATCATGGTTTCAATTGCGGGACCGCCCAATAATTTTATCGTTCGAGCATGTTCCATCCCCACAATGAAACATGGCCTTCGATCTGGTTGTGATATGCAATCTGGGAAAGCCCCACTTTTGTTGCCACGTGCTGCTCTTGGATGGTTGTTTCTTCCCGCTGCGAATATGAACAACTCACAATTACTTTGGGAGTTTGGGCTTCAGAACTTTTCAATGTATAGCTCTTACAATCCTCCGAAGTGCCAAATTCCCGAAGTGTGAGATTTGGCACCATATGTCCTCTTGTTTTGGATGCCCGGGATTTACTTTAGGAGTTCATTCTTGAGGCCTTTTTCTCCTACTTCTTGTGCAATTCTCTAAAGTGTCGAATTCCCGAAGTGAGATATCTGGTGACGCGTGGCCTCTTATTTTGGAAGACCGATATTTACTTCGAGAGTTCGGGCTTCGGGCCTTCAGGAGCCCTTTACTTACTCAATTTCTTCTTTCTTTCTCCCGGAGTACAAGATCGCCTGACATGTGTCTACTGCTAAAAGATCAATGACCATGAGAAATTATGGGTTCAAAACTAGAAGATACTTTAATTTCCTTTCTAATCACTGTAACTCGAAGATCCTCATTCATAGTGGGATCGATATGCATCGTTGATCTGTTGATCTAGTAAGATCAATGATTGTGAGATATTACAGGCTCACAACTTGTGGAAACTTTAATTTGTATCCTGATCCATGCAATGCCTCCCCACCATCGAATTCTCTCTGATGAGATCTGATGGTCATGACTTAATCTTGCTGATATGACGACTGATCTTTCTCTTGCTCAGATATTACATCTGAAAAATGAATCTGTTCACCTGCGAGTATTTCAAACCCAAAAAGGTTTGTGCTTGGACATTTCCTGTGAGGGCCATGGACTTTGGATGACCTTCTTCCCTTGATAGCTATATGTGAAAACATTTATCTCCACAGGGGATGGCATGCTCCTTGCGAACTGCCAAGAACATGTAGTTCCAGTGCCTTAGTTGTTGGGTTGTAGGGTTGAGATCAAAAATATTTCACCGAGGACAATAGGTTGATATGTACACTACTTAACTCACAAAAAGAAATCAAGCACACATTCTGTAGAAGGAGCTTATTTATGTACAATCCTAGACTAATTGACTTTTACAATAGGCTAGGTGACAACAAAATTCCACCAGAGCCACTCAAGTAACTTCCTAATGGAAAACTTTCTTACTCTGCCACTCATCAACAAGAGATAATAAAAATATGACAGCCAAATAATTACATTTTTAAGAATACCCCACAATGTTGAAAGTATGACAAAGCTTGAGGGCTTCAATACATGGAGAAAATGCAACTCCATGTACTCCTCCACAGGGTCATAAAATAGGTGATAAAACCTACTAGATTGGTAACAAAAATTCTTCTCTGCTTTACAACTACTCACATTTGGTTGAATGTCTATGGAAAGCACATGTGAATGAAAGGTTGGTGTAGGCTACTGATCCATTTCTCATTTGTCTGTTCTGATAACATCTTCTAGATGACGACAAGAAATCTCCTCATGTATACCAATGGATGGCTCTTTCTCTCTATCATGTTTCTCTTGGTAAAATATTTCGCCTTCATGAGAAGGTTGGCCGCTAATGTTTTATGCTTCTAAGAAAAAAAACACCTCATCATATTCGTCACTGTCTCCATAATGATCAAACAAAGGAGGAGCCTTGAATGACATACCAAGAGACATCTTCCGCCCAACATGAGAAAACTGCTCTCCATTATTAAACACAGGCTTCCTGTCAAGATTCAATCTAGGAAGGAATATATTATCACCATCATATGAGTCAAAAATAGGCTGCTCATATCTAGGTTTTTTATTGACAGGGTTACAAAGAATATCAGCTTCTAGGACATACACAATTTCTGCACTTTCCTTACTAAAACAACAAACATAGTTTTCATTTGATGCAGATGAATAAGGAAGCGAAAGAGTTGATTCCTCATCCAAGGAATCTTCTTCAATCTCACAGCCTTCATAATAATCAACTATATCTTGAACACAGTCTATATACTCCTCACAACATCTATGACAAATTAACTCAGTGGAATAAAACTTTTGACAATGAATATTGAAAGCTGCATGAAATTATTCCAGGGAGGAGATGCTAGAAGGGGGGAAGGATCGATACCACTCACGAGCATCTCCTTCTAATGAGTACATGAACATATTCATTAATAAATCCTCATGATGTATTACCCATGGATGCATGAGTTCATGAAACTCAAGCAGATGCTCTGCAGGGTTGTCATCTCTATGTTCTCTAAATCTGGGAAAAAAATCACCCCACTCATCCATAGTAGGAACAACATTTGGAAAATCAGGAATAAAAGAGAAATTAAAATGAGAAAACCTATGAGCCAAAATGGCTTCCATATGAAAATATGACTTCTTAAAACTGTGGAGTCGCCACTAGATTCTTTAATCATGGAGTCGCTAGGAAAATGATATGCAGTCTAAACGTGTTTGGTCTTTGTTCACCATCAAAGATCATATCTAGTCATTTTCATTCTCCCAGAGAATATATCTTCACTTCCGTCCCTGGAAATGACTCCTTTAATGTTAGCACTGAGAGTCACCCTCCGATTGCAAGAGGATAAGCTCAGTACCCATCAAAAGTAAAATGTATTAAAATGGTTTGAGTAGGTGGATCAATGAGACTGCAGGGAGAGGAAAAGATAACAGAAGTAAATGCAGATTAGTTTGGGACCATTGTGCCATGGAGTCATAATTATCGTGAATAAGGAAGGAATTTAAATAGCCTATCACACAAAATATTTATGTGGTGGTGAGGAGAAGAAGACAGAAAAGTATGAGTGATGAACCATGAAAAATGAGCAAGATAACAACAGATCCTCTATTGCCTCAGGAATCCATAGATCAGAGAGATGTTACATCCAGACGAGAAGAAAACATAAAATATATGGCAAACCATGAAAGATGGGCATGGATGGGCATGATAGAAACAAATCCTCCATTGCCTCAAGGATCCATAAATTAGAGATATTACATCTAGAAAATAAGAAAAATAGAGAAAATCTGATGAACCACGAAATATGGGCATGATTGCAACAGATCCTCCATTGCCTCAGGGATCCATAAATCAGAGAGATTACTTTTAGACAAGAAGGAAACAAAAAATATCTAGTGAACCATGAAATATGGGCATGATAGCAACAGATCCTTCATCACCTCAGAGATCCATAAATCAGAGAGATTACATCCAGACAATAAGGAAAACAGAAAAATCATGTAAACTAAGAAGACGGTCTGATAAAAACAATTCAAAGGAATCTTCAATAAAATATATTTACAATTCAAGCCCACATGCATACAAACTGAAAACTATAGAGCCCTACTCAAACTCTCTCGACCCTCCAGCCTCTAAAGAACCCCCCCTCTTTTACAAAATATAAACTGATCTATTTATATCAGATTCATCCACAACTACCAGGAGTGTGACCTGGCTATCTCATTCAATGTTTTTGTTTGTGCATCCTTCTGTCAGAATGTGTGCATTTTCTCCAGTCAGACGCAAGCTCATATCAGCATGGTTTTAAAAGAAGAAATCGTCCATCGTGGTACCTCAGGCTGGCAAATCTATCTCTTCAGCCATATCTTCCATGCCTCCCACTTATAGACTAAGTTGAGGCTTCAACTACCATTCCTTTTTCGTTAACTAAATCCTCCTCGAGATCAGAACACAGCTTAATGTCTAGGGGGCGGCCAAATGCTTCTCTCGAATTTGTCATTATATAAGCATGTGATTGCGGGGCCATCATAAGCAGTTTCGATGCACACCATTTTGAGTCTGCAATTCACCACCTTCCGCCACCTATCTCTTTCATTATGCAATGATTTAAATTCCAGAACCTCTCAAGAATTTTATTGTTCAAGCATGCTCCATCCACGCAATGAAACATGGCCATCGATCTAGTCGCTATCTACGATCTAGGAAAGCCTCGATTGTATTGCCACGCGTCACTCTTGGATGGACCCTGCTTCCTGCTGCGAAGATCAACGACTCACATTTACTTTGGGAGTTCGAGCTTCGGACCTTTTCAATGCATAGCTCTTACAATCCTCCGAAGTGTCGAATTATCGAAGTGTGAGATATGGCAATGCGTTTCCTCTTGTTTTGGACGACCAAGATTTAGTTCGAGAGTTTGCGCTTCGGGCCTTTTTCTCCTGCTGCTTGCACAATTTTTTGAAGTGTCGAATTCCCGAAGTGAGAGATCTGGTGACGTGTGGCCTCTTATTTTGAATGGCCGAGATTTGCTTCGAGAG
>JASDQU010014217.1:214327-230508 GCA_032191745.1 Picea mariana | reverse complement strand
CAATAGGTAGAGTTTTTTTAGAGAGATTGTGAGGTTACATGGTGTACCAATAAAGATCATATCTTATCATGGATCGGTGTTTACAAGATGGTTTTGGACAAGTTTCCAAGAGGCTTTGGGAATGCAATTGAATTTTAGCACTGCATATCACCTCGAAACAAATGGAAAAACAAAAAGGACAAACCAAATATTATAGGATATGCTTCGGATTTATATTATGGACCAACTAAATTGTTGGGAATATTTCTTGCCATTAGTAGAGTTTGCATATAACAACAATTATCAAAGTACGATAAAAATGGCACCATTTGAGTTTATTTATGGGAGACCGTGTCAGACACCGTTGAGTTGGGATCGACTTGAGGATAGGGTCCTAGTGGGACTGGAAGTGATCCAAGTAATGGAAGAATAGATTCAATCGATAAGATAGAGGATTTAAGAAGTGCAAGATTGACAGAAGAGTTATGTTGATACACATCGCATTGACTGTAGTTATGAGGTTGGCGACACCATTTTCTTGCGGGTAAAACCACACGACAGTTCATTCAAGTTTGGAAAGGGTGCTAAAATATTTCCTAGGTTTGTGGGACCTTTCGAAGTTGTGGAAAAGAAAGGACCCATGGTTTAATGACTAGCCTTGCCTGATTCTTTGAGGCGTATGCACGATGTATTTTATTTATCTATTTTAGGACATTATATTAGTGATCTGTCACATGTTATTGACATGAGTTCTTTACAGGTGTTAGGCAAGGGTGCTCTCGTGACAAATCCAATCCACATTCTAGAGCATCGCACTCGACAACTACGACGTCGAATAATCGATCAGGTCAAGGTCTAGTGGGGCAACTATAGTCCAGACTCAGCTACATGGGAGGACGCATATGCGATGCGTCAATAATTTCCTTTTTTGTTTGATATATTAGAGATGTATATCTATGTCAAATACATTTATATACTTGCATTTATAGACTGCACAAAATTTGAGTTGAAGTTTAAAACAAAAGGGGCTATATGTAACATCCCGTTCTACTGATCATACTTATACTAACTTTTTCTTTGAGGACACTTGCGTGCAAGTGATCTAATTATGGTACAATATGATTTTGTTTCGATTATGAGTTATATATTATGATGATAATGTATTGTGATTTATCGTTACTTTCGGATGTACATGTATTGACATATATTATTGACGAGTTCTCCTTAGTGTGCAGGACACATGACAGGTTATGGATGTTGATGGCATCAATGGAATTCCTTGGACTCCGGATTGAGTCTGGGAGTGGATTGTATTTTGTTTTAGTATTTCATTTTATGCACATGTTATATATGATTGATTACAATATGATTTATGTATATGTATTATTGACACTGTTTTTGTTAGTGGATGTAGGCTTGAAAATGCTTGCTAATCCGAGTCACATAAGGAGTGAAGGGGTCATGCACAAAAACTATACATTTGAGGGATAGGTGTGGCAGCGTCCCTGTCACATCCTACTAGCACTCATTCCATGATTTGAACTATAGGTTAACGGTTACCTAGTTCGAGAGGTACATGATGTCGTGAGGGCATACTGAGACAGTTGCTCACATGGAAATCTAAGGGGTGCACAATAAGGCAAAACCATTATTCCTTAGAAGCCCATAGTCTTTCACAAGGTCGACCAAATGGAGTGTTGACTCCAAGGGTCAGAAAACTTCCAAAACCAATCAAAAGTGAGTGTCACCCTTGGAGCACAGAGGTGCATCTTGAAAGGCATGTCACGTAATTAAATTATGACTCAATCAAAATCTATACAGCTTAGAAAATATATTGAAATGTTTAGACCTTGTTAGAATAAACTATTAATTAGTTAGTAAATTATAAAGTTTACATATTAATTAGTCAATAAATTATAAGCTTTAAATATTAATTAGTTAGTAAATTATTAACTTTACATTCTATTTTTCTTCTGTTGAACTTTACATATTATTCTATGAAATGCTTATCCGAAGACTGAACTTGTCATATTGATTAATTATATATATTTGCAATTATAATTATATGGTGTATCTGTGTGAGATCATGAGATCATGACCATGTCAAATTCTAAAATAGAATAAAAATTTATTGGATCTTTTCCTGTTATCGGGCCACTGATAAAGAAGACAAATTTCTTTTAGTTTACACTCTGGTTAATAGTCATAGCCAATTTGGATAGTATGATCTACTTCTTACTTGGTGGAGAGTATAATTATGAACTTATGAACTTTCTTTCTGAAAGGTATCCCTTAAGCTTTGTTCAAGATTAATTAATAGAATTAATTAATCATTACTTGGAAGAGGAATTTTAGAACGCCATTGTTCGTTAAAAATAAAAATAAAATTACACTTAATTTCGCCATCCAAGAGTTGTTATGAACTTTAAGAAAGGTATCAAAGAAATCCCTAACATCACTTACAGGGAATGATGTAATCCTTGAGTGCAAGACAAGTGAAATCTAGTGAAGGATCATATTTTGACATTCTCTGCAATGGTTTAGGAATTTATAAGAAAGCTACTCGGTACTTCACTTCCATTAATTACAAACCATGGGTATTTTCATAGCATGGATTAGTTTTGCATGGAGATTTTAGTACTTCTCTTGTACTAGTATCTAGAAAACTGCATTCGAGAGGTTTGGGGTTAGCCATTAGTTAGGACCACTAACTATTATTTAAATATATATAATAATGAGAATTGTTAATTAATTGGTCCGTTTAAATATATATAATAATAAGAATTGTTAATTAAATGCTTTGCATTAAAATTTATTAGTGACTTAATTGTTGGTTCCTAAATTCTAAGTTTGCAATGAATAAGTTATTATAATATTTCTTTGTTAAAGAATAAATCAAGAATAAGCTAGCATGACCCTAATTCTTAATATCAATCATATTGATTAAAACATGCATATATAAGTTTAAGAAATGAATATATCCATCTTCTTGATTGATGTGCAAATTAACCCTTATGCTACCTTTATTAACTAACGTCCAAAATTTATAAAAAATTATAATAACTCAATCAAGGAATTTATAAAATGTGGTGGTTAGGAACTGCTCATACCCTCTATGAGATAAAGCTTACATTTGGGGAATAGGTTCTTCTTAAAAACAACAAAGGGACTTATTAAAGGCAATGAATAAATTAATCTCTATCGTATTGAAGATGACTTTATGTAAATTGAATTATTGTTCAAACTTGATTTAATTATTTGAGGCTCTTATTATCAAGATTACATGTTTATGTAATGGTCATGTTTTAAATTATATTAACTTAAAAAAAAAATAAGTGTTACATATGGTATCAGAGCGGGTTTAACACTACGACAAGGAATTTGTTACGTTTTTCATCATGTTAAATAAATGATTAAATATGTATCAATAATAAAATTTAAATTTTCTATGCAGGTAATCATGGTTAGAGGATGTAGGGGAAGTAAACATTATGGTGTGGGAGGAAGAGGTATGCCTCCTCCATTTGTATCCATGCCAGAGGGATCAAACCCTTGGGGAGATGAGAAAACAACCGAACATGACCAGGTTGATGTGGGAGATTTGGTAGGTATGATGAGATCCTTTCAGAGGATGTCAGAGGCATTGATCAATGGTCTTGATCAGGATGAGGGTAGAACGTCAGTGCCCAATGAGGGTTCATAGTGCAATCTAGCAGGTACTAGTAGCATACACAGATAACTCGAGAAGGTGAAATTTGCTGAGTTCTAGGGTGCCACGTACGACTTAGCTATTGAGGCATGGTTGGAGAACATGGTGATGTGCTTTGCACTTCATGATTACACCTCCAACATGAAATTCCACATAGTGGTATTTCAACTGAAAGGGAGTGCTCTACTTTGGTGGAAGGCACTCCTACCTCAACTAAACATGGCCGTTGAAGACTTGTCATGGGAATTAATCGAGGAATGATTATGGGAGAGGTATTTGTCCGATGAATTCATTGAGTGACAACTTAAAGAATTCAACGCCTTATGATAGGGTAGTCATACGGTACCAGAGTATGAGGCAAGGTTCATGGAGCTACTTAGGTATGCTCCACATCTGAACACAGAGAAGTTAAAGGCCAACAAGTTTGTGTTTTTCCTTAACTTCAACTTTTGTGAAAAGGTGAGGATCACGGTGCCCAAAAGTCTGTCTAACTGGTGTCTGATGCTGCTACACTCCCGATGTTGCCTATCCAGTATGTATAGAAGAACTCATGCCTTGACCCCCACTATTCCTCTCTTCCTCAGTAATGAGGGCCTTCTGAACTGCATCATGTAACGTCTATGGCATCAACATTCTCACCTTTGCATGGATGTTCAAGTTAAGACCGAACACAAACTTGTTGACCTTTAACTTCTCCATGCTCACATGTGGAGCATATCTCAGTAGCTCCATGAGCCTGGCCTCATACTCTGGTATCGTATGACTACCCTATCATAAGGCGTTGAGCTCATTAAGATGATGCTCAATGAATTCCTCGAACAAGTACCTCTCTTAGAATTGTTCCTCGAACAAATCCCATCACACATCTTCGACGACCATGTTTAGTTGAGGTATGAGTGTCTTCCACCAAAGTAGATCACTCCCTTTAACCTCAAAGAAAACCATGAAGACTTTCATGTTGGAGTTGTAATCGCGAAGTACGAAGCACATCGCCATGTTCTCCAACCATGCCTCGACGACTAAGTCGTCCGTGGCACCCATGAACTTGGAAAATTTAACTTTCTCAAGTTCCTTGTGTACACTGCTGCTAACCACTGGAGGGAGCTGTGAACCCTCATCAGGAAAAAACATTCTACCCTCATCCCAATCAAGACAGTTGATCAATGCCTCTGACATCCTTTGGAAGGATCTCATCATACCTACCACATCTCCCATAACAACCTGCTCCTTTCGAGTAGTTTACTCATCACCCCGAGGGTTAGATCACTCTGGCGTGGATACAATCGAAGGAGGCATACCTCTTCCTCTCACACCACGACGTTTATTCATCCCACGTCCTCTCACCACGATTACTTGCATGAACAATTTCAATTTTTTTTTGTCAAAACATATTTAATTATTAAATAATATAGTGGAAGGCGTATGGATCTGCTATCGTAGGGTTGAATTGACTCTAATACCATATGTAACACTTTTCTCTTAACAACTTAAGCAAAAAGTTTGACCTTCTTTTATATTTTTTTTTTATAGTCCAATCATTCACAACTAATCTCTTATCAATTCAAATTTAGCTTTTAAATAAATTAAATTATATTTGTAAAAGAGTAACGACAATAAAAAAAAATATATTATTACCACTTAAATTCCAATAACAAAATGAAGATGTAAAAAGTGTTTTAAACAATTTAAACTACTAGTGTGTCTTTCTTAACTAGCAACGTACCCAATTTAACACAACACCATGTTTAAAATTTAATATCTATTAAGCCCATCAGAACCTTTAACATTCCTAGATCCTTATTCCTTAGTGTGCAAACTTAAGGCCTATACCAGATGAGTTTTGTATCTAGTAATGTTTTAATGAACGGAGGTAGTTATTCGTTGAGGGTTTAATTAGTGACATCACAATGCTTCTAATACTTCTCATGGTATGGGATAATATTACCAATAGTTAACTATAGTATCCTTAAATTTATTCTAGCAAGAGACGCTCTTAACTATTTATAGCGCCCAAGTTGAATTCTAATTTCTAGCATTATTTCTCTTAAGTATATTTAATAATTTGATTAGTTCAAGTAATTAAATATACAAAAATCAATTGTCCATTTGTAAAAGAGGAAGATATTTTGATCATATCTTCGACTTAGATCTAGGAAAATTAAGTACTTGGATTAAAACGAAAATTGGTAAATCTACTCATTAACATTTAAGCAACGGTACAAGGATTTGGGCAAAGTTAATCCAAAGAGAAAACACAACGTGGCTGTGACAAATTGGTCAAGGAGCGACCAAAATTCTCCGTTAATGGACATCGCTAAGGGAATTTATATATGTCTGTGACCATTTAAATTTTTATTTAAAAAGAACAATAATCACATCACATGACTTCTGTTATGATCGATTTATCTACGAATCAATGGTCAATTCTATTGACGTCACGAAGTACTTAGACTTGATCTCAAAGAAATTTTAACGTGTGACTTCCACAAATTGAAAACGTACTTAATGTATAGAAACAACCTACGGATAATTGTTGTTACCACAGTGATTTCATTTCATTTCTTGCTAACCGAAGACTTCATTGGTACCTCCTAGCTAATATTGGGTATTTTTCTTCCTCCTTAGCCCCATGAGCCACAAAGGGGCCACATACAAAAACCAGAAAATCAATAGCACCAAAACTTCCTCTTAAGGAAGAACTTCCACTCTCTCTAGTTTTGGAACCGAACTCTCACAAGTAAAACTAGTTCATGAAAAATTTGGCGGCATAACAGTACTTATAGAAAAATCCTCTTCTTATAGAAAAATCTTCAATGACACATGTCCTCATGCACAATTATTTAATTTTTAATAATTTAATTAAAGGATTATTCACCCTCTACATGTGTCACACACTCATCAAGTTGCACATGTTAATTCCCTTTTATTTTATTTATTTAAGCAATTTTCCTCACATTCCCCAATGTGTTCGTATTTTTTCCCTTAGTTGTCTCTTAGTTCTCCAATACTTCATTTAATTTATGTCTCCTAACTAGATCTTAGTTTGAGTTGGATTAGGAGTCTTCTTTTAGTTAGGATTAATGGGAGATTGACTCAAGATGTTACTCTATGTGGACACCCTATTCTCTCATGTTTTAATTTTTTTTTGTTTAAAAATCCCTTGTATTGTTTTCATGCACACATGTGCATTTACTCAACCTTTAATTCTTATTCTCGCTTTTCCTAAAGTTTGACTATTTCTCAATTCCTTTAACTTATTTCATAATTTTTTAATTATATTTTTAGATTTAGACTTATACTTAGACCCTGGCTAATTTCTTGTTTATAATTAAATAATCATTTACATGCTAATTTCTAACAAGTCTAAGTATTTTATTTTGTTTTCAAGGTCTTATAGCTTTTTATTTACTCATAAATTTCTTGTTTATAATTAAATAATCATTTACATGCTAATTTCTAACAAGTCTAAGTATTTTATTTTGTTTTCAAGGTCTTATAGCTTTTTATTTACTCATAATTAATTATGCAGCATGCTCTTCAAGACGCACCTCCATGCTCCAAGGGTCCCACTCGCCTTTGACTAGTTCTGGAAGTTTGTCCGACACTTGGAGTCAACACTCCACTTGGTCGACCTTGTGAAAGACTAAGGGATTCTAAGGAATAAGGATTCCTCATTCTGTGCCCCTTAGATTTCCTCGTGAGCGATTGTCTCAATCTGTCCTCACGACATCGTGGACCTCTCGAACTAGGTAACCGTTAACCTACGGTTCTGGTCATGGTGGGAGTGCTAGTAGGTTGTGACAGGGATGCTGCCACACCTCCCCCTCAAATGTATGGTTTATGTGCTGGACCCATTTATTCATGTGAGTCGGATTAACAAGCATCACCAAGAACACTGTCAATAATCCATATACGTGACCTCCATACTGAAATCATCATATAAACCACATGCATGTCAATCAAATACTCAAACCAAATACAAGTCCACTCCCTGACTCAATCCATAGTCCAAGGAAGTTTGTTGATGTTGTTAGCACTGAGAGTCACCCTCCGACTAAAAGAGGATAAGCCTAGTATCCATCAAAAGTAAATGCATTAAAATGGTTTTAGTAGGTGTATAAATGAGGCTGCAGGGAGAGGAAAAGATAATAGAAGTAGCTACGGATTAGTTTGGGACCATTGGGATATGGAGTCATAAGTATCATGAATAAGGAAGGAATTTAAACCGCTTATCAGACAAAAGATTTATGTGGTGGTGAGATGAAGAAGACAGAAAATGTTTGAGTGATGAACCATGAAAAATGGGCAAGATAACAACAGATCCTCTACCGCCTCAGGAATCCATAGATCAGAGAGATGCTACATCCAGACGAGAAGAACACAAAAAATATTTGGTGAACCATGAAAGATGGGCATGATAGCAACATATCCTCCATCGCCTCAAGGATCCATAAATCAGAGATATTACATCCAAACAATAAAAAAACCAGAGAAAATATGACGAACCACGAAAGACGGGCATGATAGTAATAGATCCTCCATTGCCTAAGGGATCCATAAATTAGAGATATTACATTTAGACAAGAAGGAAACATAAAATATCTAGTGAACCATGAAAGATAGGCATGATAGAAACAGATCCTCCATCGCCTCAGGGATCCATAAATCAGATAGATTACATCCAGACAATAAGGAAAAAAGAAAAAAGTGCGTAAACTAAGAAGGAGGTCTGATTAAAATGATTCAAAGGAATCTTCAATAAAATATATTTACAATCCAAGCCCAAAAGCATACAAACTGAAAACTACAGATCCTTGCTCCTAAAACTCTCTCGACCCTCAAACCTCTGAAGAACCCCCCCTCTTTTACAAAATCTAAACTGATCTATTTATAGCATATTAGTCCACAACTACGAGGAGTGTGACCTGGCTATCTTGTTCAATGCTTTTGTCTGTGCATCCTTCTATCAGACTGTGTGTGTTTTCTCCTGTTATATGCAAGCTTAGATCAACATGGGTTTGCAAGAAGAAATTATCCATCGTGGTACCTCGAGCTGACAAATATGTCTCCTTAGCCATAGCTTCCATGCCTCCCACTTATGGACTGAGATAAGGCTTCAACTACCAGTCCTTTTTCATTAACTGAATCCTCCTCGAGATCGGAACGCAACTTAACATTTAGGGGGCAGCCATGTGCTTCTTTCGAATTTGTTGTTATATAAGCACGTGATTGCGGGGTTTTCATAAGAGTTTTGGATGCACACTTCTTTTGAGCCTGCAATCCACCACCTTTCGCCACATATCTCTTTCGTTATACCATGGTTTCAATTGCGGGACCGCTCAAGAATTTTATCGTTCGAGCATATTCTATCCCCACAATGAAATGTGACCTTCAGTCTGGTCGCGATCTGGGATCTGGGAAAGCCCCACTTTTGTTGCCACATGCCACTCTTGGATGGATATTGCTTCCTACTGCGAAGATCAACGACTCACAATTACTTCGGAAGTTTGGGCTTTAGACCTTTCAATGCATAGCTCTTACAATCCTCTGAAGTGCCAAATTCCCAAAGTGTGAGATTTGGTGTCACGTGTCCTCTTGTTTTGGATGGTCGGGATTTACTTTGGGAGTTCATGCTTCAGGACTTTTTCTCCTGCCACTGGTGCAATTCTCTGAAGTGTCGAATTCCCAAAGTGAGATATCTAGTGACGCATGGCCTCTTATTTTGGATGATCGATATTTACTTCTGGAATTCGGGCTTCGGGCCTTCGGGAGCCCTTTACTTATTCAACTTCTTCTTGCTTTCTCTCGGAGTATGAGATCGCCTGACATGTGTCTCCTGCTGAAAGATCATTGGCCACGAGCAATTGCGGGTTCAAAACTAGAAGATACTTTAATTTCCTTTCTGATCCCCGCAATCCGAAGATGCTCGTTCATAGCGGGATCAATAGGCACCGTTGATATCTTGATCTAGCAAGATCAATGATTGTGAGCGATTGTGGGCTCACAACTTGTGGAAAATTTAATTTGTATCTTTATCCCTACAATGCCTCCCCATCGTCGATTTCTCTCCGATGAGATCTGATGGTCGTGACTTAATCTTGTTGATCTGGCAACTGATCTTTCTCTCGCTCAGATATTACGGCTGAAAATGAATATGTTCACCTGCTAGTATTTCGAACCCAAAAAGGGTTGTTCTTGGACATTTCCTGTGTATACCATGGACTTTGGACGACTTGCTTCCCTTGAGAAATATATGTGAAAACATTTGACTCCATAGGGGATGGCATGTTCCCTGCGAGTTTCCAAGAATGCGTAGTTCCAGTGCCTTAGTTGTTGGGTTGTGGGGTCGAGCTCAAAAATATTTTGCCGAGGACAACAGGCCGATATGTACACTACTTAACTCATGAAAAGGAAGCAAACAAACATGCTCCAGAAGGAGCTTATTTATGTACAATATTAAACTAACTGACTTTTACAATATGCTAGGTGACAACAAACTTCCACTAGATCCACTCAAGTAACTTCCTAATGGAAAACTTTCTTACTTTGCCACTCATCAACAAGAGATAATAAAACTGTGACAGCCAAATAATTACATTTTTTAGATTACCCCCCAATGTCAAAAGTATGAAAAAGCTTGAGGGCTTCAATACATGGAGAAAATACAACTCCATGTACTCCTCCAAAGGTCATAAAATAATTGATAAAACCTACTAGATTGGTAACATAAATCTTGCTCTCCTTTACAATTGCTCACATCTGGTTGAATGTCTGTGGAAAGCATAGGTGAGTGAAAGGTTGGTGCAGGTTGTTGATCCATTTCTCCTTTGTCTGCTATGATAACATCTGCTAGCTAATGGCAAGAAATCTCCTCATGTATACCAATGGATGACTCTTTCTCTCTATCATGCTGCTCTTGGTAAAAGATTTCTCTTTCATTAGAAGGTTGGATGCTAATGATTTCTTCTTCTAAGATAAAAAAAACACCTCATCGTCTTTGTCACTGTCTCCATAATGATCAAACAAAGGAGGAGCATTGAATTACATACCAAGAGGCATCTTTTGCCCAACATGAGAAAACTACTCTTCATTATTAAACACAAGCTTCCTGTTAAGATTCAATCCAGGAAAAAATATATTATCACCATCATATGAGTCAAAAATAGGTTGGTCATATCTAGGTTTTTTTATTGACAAGGTTACAAAGAATATCAGCTTCCAGGACATACTCAATTTCTGCACTTTCCTTACTGAGACAACAAACACAGTTTTCATGTGATGCAGATGAACAAGGAAGAGAAAGAGTTGATTCCTCATCCAAAGAATATTCTTCACTCTCGCAGACTCCATAATAATAAACTATATCTTGAACACATTTTGTATACTCCTCACAACATCTATGACAAATTAACTCAGAGGAATAAAACTTTTGACAGTGAATATTGAAAGCTGTATGAAATTATTCCAGGGAGGAGATGCTAGCAGGGGGAAAGGATTGATAATACTCATGAGCATTTCCTTCTAATGAGTACATGAACATATTCATTAATACATCCTCATGATGTATTCCCCACTGATGCATGAGTTCATGAAACTCAAGTAGATGCTCTACAGGGTTGTCATCTCTATGTTCTCTAAATCTGGGAAAAAAATCACCCCACTCTTCCATAGTAGGAACAACATTTGGAAAATCAGGAACAAAAGAGAAATTAAAAGGAGCAAACCTCCGAGCCAAAATGGCTTCCATCTAAAAATATGACTTCTTAAAACTATGGAGTCGCCACTAGATTCTTTAATCATGGAGTCTCTAGGTGAATGATTTGTAGTCTGAACATGTCTAGTCTTTGTTCACCATCAATGATCATATCTGGTCATTGCCATTCTCCCAGGGAAGATATATTCACTTCCGTCCCTGGAAACGATGCCATTAATGTTATCACTGAGAGTCACCCTCCGACTACAAGAGGATAAGCCCAATACCCCTCAAAAGTAAAATGTATTAAAATGGTTTGAGTAGGTGGATCAATGAGACTGCATGTAGAGGAAAAGATAACATAAGTAACTGCAGATCAGTTTGGGACCATTGTGCTATGGAGTCATAATTATTGTGAATAAGGAAGGCATTTAAACCACTTATCACACAAAATATTTATGTGGTGGTGAGGAGAAGAAGACAAAAAATGTCTAAGTGATGAACAATGAAAAATGAGCAAGATAACAACAGATCCTCTATTGCCTGAGGAATCCATAGATCAGAGAGATGCTACATCCAGACGAGAAGAAAACATAAAATATCTGGCGAACCATGAAATATGGGCATGATAGAAACAGATCCTCCATCCCCTCAAGGATCCATAAATTAGAGAGATTACATCTAGACAGTAAGAAAAACAGAGAAAATCTGACGAACCATGAAACATGGGCATGATAGAAACAGATCCTCCATCGCCTCGGGGATCCATAAATCAAAGAGATTAATTTCAGAGAATAAGGAAACATAAAATATCTGGCGAACCATGAAATATGGGTATGATAGCCACAGATCTTGCATTGCCCCAGGGATCCATAAATAAGAGAGATTACATCTAGACAATAAGGAAAACAAAAAAATCATATAAACTAAGAAGACGGTCTGATAAAAATGATTCAAAGGAATCTTCAATAAAATATATTTACAATCTAAGACCACTTGCATACAAACTGAAAACTACAGAGCCCTGATCAAACTCTCTCAGCCCCCTAGCCTCTAAAGAAACCCCCCTCTTTTACAAAATATAAATTTATCTATTGATATCATATTAGTCCAAAACTACCAGAAGTGTGACCTGGCTATCACGTTCAATGTTTTCGTGTGCACATCCTTCTGTCAGACTATGTGCGTTTTCTCCTGTCAGACACAAGCTCAGATCAACATGGTTTTGGAAGAAGAAACCGTCCATCGTGGTACCTCAGACTGACAAATCTGTCTCTTTTTCCATAGCTTCCATGCCTCCCACTTATGGAATAAGATGAGGCTTCAACTACCAGTCCTTTTTCATTAACTGAGTCTTCCTCGGGATCGGAACATGGCTTAATCTCTAGGGGGCAGCCACGTGATTCTCTCGAATTTGTCATTATATAATCATGTGATTGTGGGGCCATCATAAGCAGTTTGGATGCACATCGGTTTTGAGCCCACAATTCACCACCTTCCGCCACGTATCTCTTTCGTTATACCATGGTTTCAATTGCAGGACCACTCAAGAATTTTATCATTCGAGCATGTTCCATCTCCGCAATGAAGCATGACCATTGATCTGGTCGCTATCTGCGATTTGGGAAAGCCCCGATTTTGTTGCCATGCATCACTCTTGGATGGACCCTACTTCCTACTCTGAAGATCAATGACTCACATTTACTTCGGGAGTTCAGGCTTTAGGCCTTTTCAATGCATATCTCTTACAATCCTACGAAGTGTCAAATTCCCGAAGTGTGAGATATGGCGTCGCGTTTCCTCTTGTTTTGGAAAGCCAAGATTTACTTTGAGAGTTTGGGCTTCGAGAATTTTTCTCCTGCTGCTCACGCAATTCTTCGAAGTGACGAATTCCCAAAGTGAGAGATCTGGTGAGGCATGGCCTCTTATTTTGGATGGCCGAGATTTTCTTCGTCGGGATTCGAGCCTTCGAGAGTCCTTTACTTACTCAACTTTTGCTTTCTTTTTGTCGGAGTACGAGATCTCCTGACATGTGTCTCCTGCTGAAATATTAATGGGCACGAGCAATTGCGGGTTCACAACTAGCAGATACTTTAATTTCCTTTATGATCCTCACAATGCGAAGATGATTGCTCATAGTGGGATCAATATACATCATTGATCCGCTGATCTAGGAAGATAAATGATTGTGAGTGATTGAAGGCTCACAACTTGTGGAAACTTTAATTTGTATCCTGATCCCCACAATGCCTCCCCACCATCGATTTCTCTCCAATGAGATTTGATGGTCATGAATTAATCTTACTAATCTAATGGATGATCTTTATCTCACTCAGATCTTACGACTTAAAAGTGAATCTGTTCTCTTGCCAGTATTTCGAACCCAAAAAGGGTTGCACTTGGAATTTTCCTATGCATACCATGAACTTTGGATGACCTACTGCCCTTGACAACTATATGTGAAAACATATTCCATCAACATCATCAACCTGTCATGTATCCTTCACACTCAGGGAAACTCATCAATAATACCTGTCAATATACATGCATCTAAAAATCATCATATAATCTGAATGACATCATAATGTATTGAAAAATCAAAACATAATCATAATGTATCATAACTCGATTAGTTGCTCACAAGTGTCCTCAAAGAATAAGTCAGTGAAAATTTGCTCTGTGGAACTGGATGTTACATACACTCCCTCTTGTTCTAAAATTCATCCTGAAGTTTGTACAATATCAATAATGGTAGTAATAAATGTATGTGACACAGATCTATATATCTAATCTATAAAAAAAATAAGGAAATTGTTGACACATCTCATATGCATCCTCCCAAGTACCTAAGTGTGGACTATAATTGTCCCATTGGACATTGACTTGATCGACTATTCAACGCTGTATCTTTCAAGTGTGATGGTCCATAATGCAGATTGGATCCGCCATGAGAGAACCCTATTTTGACACCTACAAAGAACACAAGTCAATCATATGTGACAGATCTGAAATATAATGTTGCAAAACAAATACATGAAATACATCATGTATATGCCTCAAATAATTAGGAAAGGATAGTCCATAAGCCACAAGTCATTTATTTTCCACAACTTCGAACTATCCTAGAAACCTAGGAGAGAGTATAGCACCATTTCCAAACTTGATCGAACTCTTATGTAATTTTACTTGCAAGAAAACTTACGGTCGATGCGATGCACATCAACATAACTCTTCTGGTCGATATTGCACTTCTTTAATCCTCTGTCTTATCGATTGAATATGTTATTCCATTTCTTGGATCAATTCTAGTCCTACTGGAATCCTATCCTCTAGTCTGTCCCAACTCAGAGGCATCCAACATGGTTGGTCATAAAGAAACTCAAATGGTGCCATATTTATTGTTCTCTAATAACTGTTGTTGTATGCAAACTCTACCAATGGCAAGAAGTATTCCAAACACTTATGTTGATCCATTATGTACATCCGAAGCATATCCTCTAATATTTGATTCATTCTTTCAGTTTGTGCATATGTCTCTGGGTGATATGTTGTACTAAAATTTATTTGTGTTCCCAAAGCATCTTGGAAACTAGTCCAAAATCATACTGTAAACAATGATCCACTATTAGATATAATATTTCTTGGTACTCCGTGCAACCTTACAATCTCTCTAACAAAAACTCTAGCTATGCCCAACACCTGATACGTTGTACACACTGGAATAAAGTGTGCACCCGTCATCAGAGTGTCAACGACCACAAAATTCAAATCTTGTCTCCTTGTTGTAAGTGGAAATCCAATAATAAAATCCATCGAAATTTCCTCCCATTTCAATTCGGGAATAGCGTGTGGTTGTAACCATCCTGTTGGATGTCTATGTTCATCCTTCACTTGCTGACATTCTAGACATCTCACCACGTAACTAACAATGTCTGCTTTCATTCATTTCCAAAAGAATAAAGGCTTAAATTCTTCCTTCATCTTTGTGACTCCTGGATGAGCCATATATAGTGCTTGATGAGCTTCTCTCAAAATTAATTACCAATGCAACATTTTTCTTTGCCTTCTTCTATAAAATACACATTTCCTAAAGTTTTGACTTCCTTGACAATAGTCTTTCTTGTATTTGCATCCATTACTTTAAAACCTTTGGAATGAAACAAAACATTGTTTCCTTGGTCACACATTTGAATTACACTTGACATGTTATGTTTTAGACCATCTACATACAACACATTGTGTGCTTTGGTCTTTCCCTTCCTATCTCCATCTAGTACAACAATTCCTTTTCCTCTAATTCTAGTTGTAGCATTGTTTCCAAAAGTAACATTACCACCTTTTTCTTCAAATAGGAATTCAAACTTACTCTTGTCTCTTGTCATGTTCTTGGAGCTATCACTGTCAATATACCACTAATTTTCTTGATTTTTGGAATATAGAGCCAATCCACAATTTTTTTTGTTTTTTGTTTTCTTCCTCCAAACCTTGGTGAAATTTTCTTGTATGACTTGCTTATAAATAGGAAACATATTGCTTTCTCATTCACTTTCCTGGTGTCCAAAATTATTTCATATGTGGCATTCTAGGTCATCTAGTAGAGGGTAGAAGGAATTTGGATACATATCCTTTTGAGGTCATTCAATTACACATCTGGATCTATACTATCATGAACCATTCGACCAATGAATTCGTGCACGTATAAACATTACAATTATTTACAGATTAATACATTGTTAAAACCTGTAGGCATATGTGCCTTGAAATTGCATGAAAATTGGAACAATCTACTATTCAATATTA